>NIUQ01000642.1:0-44222 GCA_002796945.1 Plectus sambesii
ATGTCAAAAGTTATTGCATAAACAGAAAAAAGAGGCGTTTTTTTTGTTTTCGTCATGCATAAAAGATAGGTATGCAAATGTCGTCAGGGTACACGCGCACCTGACGACATTTGCATATCTATCTTTTATGGATGACGAAAACAAAAAAAACGCCTCTTTTTTCTGTTCTTGCACTAATTTTTGTCATAAACATAGCGAAAACAGATGGGCCCTTATGCAAAAAACAGAGCGATTTGCACGTCTTTTATCTGCTTTCGACAAGCGATATGCATGCAAATAACAAACAATGGTTCGCTAAATCTGTTTTTGCTATATTTATCCGTATAACAAAAACAGATTTGCCGCCAATCTGTTTTTGCTATAATTATGCGCATAGCAAAAACAGATTTGCATAAAGAACGAGGGGGCGGGGCGACGACGAAACCTTCAGTTGGCCACGGTATCTTAACCGTAGCGTAGTGTGCACCAAAAAATCTTCCCCTATAGCCGCTTTTAGAGATCTCTAACCTGCTAATACCCCTCTGAGAGATACCTGATACCGTAATTGAAAGAATTAGTGCTCACCTGTATCGAACATAAAAGCGAGTCCAGATAAAAGTTATTCGAAACCTAGTTCAGCCGCTAATACTGAATTCCCTGGCTAAACTTTAATCCTTATTAGCCTCATTTTCATTTCAAGTTTAAAGATGAGTCAGAGTTAAGCAGTCAATTCTGAGATCAGTTCTTGTGCTTGACAAGAGTTAGGTGGTTGGATTATGGAAGCAGAGGAGAAGAGAGTGAAGCAGAAACCCGAAAAAGATAATTAGTGTGGTGGATTCGACCTGTATATTTTATACCGTCCCCCTCTGTCCTTTCGACTTCTACAGTGTTCCTTTATTTCTATAAGATGATAGCTTTTCCAACCACATATATAGATTTTAGGGAAGATTCGCTTTAGAACCTGTAACAAAAATGAATATAATGAAGCCTCACTTTTAAATGGAGGATTCAATATGAACTGTTCAAGTAATTTGGACTCAGTGATAGAGGTTATAGGTGACTCAGATTCAGCTTTAATTGATCTCACTTTTATGGTCGTCACCGACGTCCTCTTTATTAGCGCCACTAACGAATGTAAGCAACGTGTAAATGGCAATAAAATCGAAAGAGACCACTGTAAAGTATCCGATACAGTATAAGCAATTTAAATTAAAAGAACTTGCATTAACGCCCTAGCGAGGAAAGAAGCATCAGAAATCTTATTGTGGGCTCACATTAAGAAGTTTTATATTTGATTGCAGAAGCATGCAATAATGATTCATAAGATCGTAGCTCTAAAGATCAATTGGACCGGTTTCATATAGCGTACTTCGGCTAAAGTCGTAATTAAGGCTATACTTTATCATTCTGTTAAGTGCGACTTGAGCTTAAGTACGCTATATGAAAGCGCCCCAATATGTTTCTGCTTCTTGCATTGCTTCTTCTTAAAGATGTCATCTATCTCTCACAGGGGTATTAGCCAGTTAATGAACTCTAAAAGCGGTTCTAGGGCTGAATATTTTTGGTGCACACTACGCTACGGTTTAGATACTGTAGCCAAATGAGGGCTTCGTCGTCGCCCCGCCCCGCCCCGCCCCCTCGCTCTTTATGCAACTGATTGGCGGTCAATCTGTTTTTGCTATGCGCATGAATATAGCGAAAACAGATTTGCAACCAATCTGTTTTCGCTATATTTATGCGTATAGCAAAAACAGATTCAGCGAACCATTGTTTGTTATTTGCATGCATATCGCTTGTCGAAAGCAGATAACAGACGTGCAAATCGCTCTGTTTTTTGCATAAGGGCCCATCTGTTTTCGCTATATTTATGACAGAAATTAATGCAAAAACAGAAAAAAGAGGCGTTTTTTTTGTTTTCGTCATCCATAAAAGATAGATATGCAAATGTCGTCAGGGTACACGCGCACAACCTCTCATCGTGGTCAGAGTTTTGCACCCATTGTAAACGCTTTTTTTAATCAGCTCGTGTACATTAGAACAATATGCAATAATTTGCCGAAGACCAATGGATAAAGCTTCTATTAATTGCGCTCTATGATTGGAATTTGCAATAGGAATTAAACTGTCGGTCACCTTCATTTGGGACAGGAATTTAAACGCGCCCTATGTTTTTTGGTCTCCAAATGCGCCCTATGTTTTTTGGTCTCCAAATGCGCCCTATGTTTTTTGGTCTCCAAATGCGCCCTATATTTTTTGGTCTCCAAATGCGCCCTATGTTTTTTGGTCTCCAAATGCGCCCTATGTTTTTTGGTCTCCAAATGCGCCCTATGTTTTTTGGTCTCCAAATGCGCCCTATGTTTTTTGGTCTCCAAATGCGCCCTATATTTTTTGGTCTCCAAATGCGCCCTATGTTTTTTGGTCTCCAAATGCGCCCTATGTTTTTTGGTCTCCAAATGCGCCCTATGTTTTTTGGTCTCCAAATGCGCCCTATGTTTTTTGGTCTCCAAATGCGCCCTATGTTGACCTCGACCGGCCGAAAATAAGCTTGAGGCTGATATTTGAATTTTTGTTTTCTGACATAAAATCAATAAACAATTGAGTGCGCCCGCTTTTTTTTGTTTTCTCCACGCAAATCAAAAAAAAAGAATCAAATGTTTGTTTTTTGTTTTTTCGTGACTTTTCCGTATTTCATGTGCCGCCGCCTTAGACCGAGCTAAAGAAGTCACTACTTTTACAGTTTAATTAGCCTGCAGCGGGACGCGAAATACGGAGAGATCTCGAAAAAACAAAAAACAGACCTTTGATTCTTGTTTTTTTTAAATTTTCATCGAGAAAGCAGAAAACAGGCGGGTTCACGCAATCGTTTTTTGATTTTACGCCAGAAAACAAAAATTCAATTATCAGCCTCAAGCTTATTTTCGGCGGGTCAAGGTCAACATAGGGCGCATGTGGAGACCAAAAAACATAGGGCGCGTTTGGAGTTTTTTCCCATTTTTTCGTCACTCGCGCTTACGAACTGAACGCGCGAGTGACGAAATGAAATGAACGAGTGACGAAATGATATGCGCGGGTGGCGAATTGAGGTGACCGACAGTGTATTAACTATTATTTTTTAAATACAGGAGCGCAGCCTGACAAACTTGTCCCATTACCCGCACATTTCCTTTCGGCAATCTTGTCTGTACTGTTTGCATTAAATGAGATAGAATCTTTTCGCTACCAGAGTTTCTCGAAATTAGGCCCCCCAAATTTGGGCCCCGGGGGGGGGGCGTAAATTTGAAAGTCTTCTCGATATTTAGTTCCGGGGCGTAATTTCCGAGTTAAGAGCGTACATTCAACAGCAAAAAATTGTACCATTTGTGCAACCTTTTCTAGTAATTGCGCCTTAGTATTTATAGATGTGTGTAAAACTGCATTTATTTGCGATTTTACTTGAATAGGGTCAACTTTCGCTACTCAATGCTACCTTGCTACAGAAAAATAGTAGTTGACAGTATTATATCAACAATACTAAAGGTCAGTACGTTTCCAGGCATTTCGCGAAATTTAGCCCCGGAGCGTAATTTCGAATTTCACGTGACCACCAAAAGCACGTTTTTTCGTCAGCGCCCCGGGGCCTAATTTTGAGAAAACCCGGTATGTTATAGAGTTCGTATTTTGCGTGAGTTGGTCATCATGGATCATTATTTTTGATTTCATAAAATATTGTTTAGTAGTAGTTTTCGAATTTTCTTTGACCTGGCATTATTTTACTATTTTCGCTCGTGCATACCGTAAATTATATCAACATATATGTAGGTGAGCTGCCATTAAAATACAGCTGGTTGCTATTATGGCTGAAGGGGCTAAAAAGTGAACGATACCACCCCAGATTCCTAATTAATAACATTCCAGTGCTGCGAGAGGTTTCGAAATTTCTCTGAACTTTAGAACAATTTTTTTCAATTTTTAGTTCATTGAGAATCTAACTGAAACTTTTTACAAAACTACCGTTAAAGAAAAAACTATTATAAAGTTTAAAAATTGAAGTAGTAGTGTCATCACGGATGTTACAGAATACGATTTTCCAATTAAGAACTACGATATTCGGAAGTTTTTGGCATTAAGATTGCGATCTCCGCAAAATGAGACGAAAAGTAAAAAAATTCATATATACTGTAAATCCTCTAATAAACGCCCCGGACGTCTATTTATTCAATCAAGACGTGAGGGGGGCGTCTATTAGAGGATTTACGGTAGTCAACACCTGCCACAGCGATACCCTTGGAACCGTGAAAAAAAATTTTCGCTATGGACTTCTCTAGTATGCGTGTTATCGTTGCAGATTTTACTTTTATAAATGAGTACCTGTATTAGTGCCTCCAAAATAAGTGCTTTACACCGTACGGTAAAATACTGTATAACGAGATTGATTCTGAATCCACTTAAATGCTCTACAGTCAATGAATGCTCTGTGCAGGCACGATAAGCGAGAGCCAGATGAGCCGACCTACCAGTGAGAAAGACGGTTTTGGCGCGGTTCGCCCTTCGTAATTGCCTATAACAGGCAGTGAGGGCGGCGAGAGAAAAAGGGAAAATGGTTAATTAGTGAATTAGACTGTCGCTATGGCAGGTGCTGTAAATATGTCAAAGATAGTACTCTGGCCCATCCCAATGTGTTGCTTTGGCCGGTATAAACGCTATGGACTTGCAATCTGCTTGAGTATTGCTGCTTCATTGCTAATGCATGTGATTTGGGCATATCTAATGGTTAATCCTTTAACGATGGCCTACCCAGCGGCGATTGATAGCCCACCGATAGCCAACGTTCAATACTGCCTGTCAATAGAAAAACACGTATCGCTTTCTGGGTCATTCAAATTGTTGTTCAAGCATCAGCCTTACTTTGCTTTCAAATGCCTTGTAGAATGAGTCACTTCAGGCCAAACTTGTGACTTATATGTGGACCACTCCAAAAGCTTTAAAAAGCTCAAAAACGAAAACGAGTTTGGAGATAATTCCTGTGCAGGCCTTTTATACTTCCCTTAAGTAGGCACGCTGCAAAGTTTCATTGATTTTTGCCGCACCATTGCCAAGCGCGAGCGGTTTACCCTAGCCAGGTCAGGCCGCCATTCATTGTTTAACATGTAGATCCCACGCACGGCTTTTCACGCTATGATGTTCTATGATTTCAAGCGAGGGCTCACTTACAATCAGAGCCACGAAAGTTTAGTCAGTACATTTGGAGAAGAAGCTCCATCTCTAGCATCCAGTCACTATTGGTTCTGCAAGTTTCAGTGTGAACAACAGTTGTTAGAAGATGAGCCTTGTAGCAGCTGTTCATTGTCAGCCATTACTCCCAAAAATGTTTGCCGTGTAGAAGAACCTATTTGAATGCATTGAAATATTTCTTATGTTGAGATTGAGGACTGTTTGGAGATTGAAGCGGCAGCAGTCAACACGATTCTTCATGAGCACCTGGGTGTTCCCAAGCTTGCGTGTCATAGGTTCCCCCATTAGCTGAATGATGAGCAAAAAAGTCAGTGGGTTGAATGGTGCCAATTCATGCTAAAAAATTTTACAATGGCCTGTCAAAGTTGGTTTCTGATATTATCACTGGCAATGAAACCTGGATCTACAACTAGGACCCAAAGTCAAAGAAGTAGTCAACTATCTGGATGTTTGATGATGAGCTACCACCAACAAAAGTTATTCATACTCAAAGCGCTGGCAAGTGAATGATGGCGGTTTTCTTCAATCAGCAGGGTATTGCTATGACTGTTCTGCTAGTGGAGCATAGAAGTGTGAACGCAGAATTGTACTGTGAAGTCTGCTTGCTTGCGGTCTTCAAGTAGCTGCAGATGATGCGGTCAAAGAGTGGACTTCATGGGGTTTTGCTCCATCACAACAATGCGCCCGCGCACACAGCTGCTCGTACGATTGACTTCTTGGACGAGAATGGGGTGCAGTTGGTCACGCATTCCCCTTATAGCCCTGATCTGTGTCCTTGTGACTTTTTCTTATTTCCGCGAGCCAAAATGGAGTTGCGGGGAATGCACTTTGAGAATGAAAACGATACCATTTCTGCGCTGAAGGACGTTTTAGTGGCGATTCCGACAATGAACTTTTCTGCCTGTTTCCGCGATTGGTTAAATTGAATGCAAAAGTGCATTGCTGCTCACGGAGCATACTTTGAGAAGATGTTAAATGATGTGACTGCATGTCAATAAATCGCCTGCAAAATCTCTTTCACTTTAAGCTACCCAAAACTTTTGGAGTGAAATCGTATGCTGACTTGATCAAACCGTTCGCGCTCGGCAACGGTATGGCAAAATCAATGAAACATTGCAGCATGCCTACCTATGAGAAGTATAAAAAGCCTGCACAGGAATTGTTTCCAAACTCGTTTTCGTTTTTGAGCTTCTCAAAACTTTTGGAGTGGCCTACATATATGAACGAGTTTGAAGTTATTTATGGTATCATTAGACAGTCCATCGTTAGGGAATTAATCATCAAATAGGCCGGTAACACATGTTTTAAAAATAGGGCCGGTTTCACATCGCGTACTTTAACTAAAGTCGGACTTTACGCAATGATGAAGGATAAGCCTTAAGTACGACTTTAGCTAAAGTACGCGATGTGAAACCCACCCATAGACTAACAGTAGTCGAAGAGACTGAAACTATTATAACCATAAATGCGGAAGCCTTGAAAGATGGGTCACTTCGGGCTCAATTTGTGACCTCTGCCCACATTTCTTGTTCAATTCTGATGATGCTGTTAGATAGTCCACCATTAGGGCAACATTTCCTGGACACCTCACTTTTTTAAAATGTGAGCAAGTTCTGACCAGAAAATTCAAATAACCAAAAAATTCTAGACTTCAAATTTTCTCAATCGCATAACTTTTCAGATTTTGTTCTAATTTAAATTCTGAAAACATATTCGGATTCGTCTCATCATTTTCAAACGATTGATATATAAAAATATTAATTTCGACAAATTCTGCATTTTCCGTAAACAACATCAAACTTCCTGTCGTATCTCGATGCGAAAACTTTGTAAAAAATCTGAAAATTTCTTCACAAGTTTTATCCTAAAACATCCTTGCATACAAAATTTCAGAAAAATCCGAAAATTTTTTTGTCAACTGTACCAAGGCTCTGAACAAATTTCTTGATGCTTAAAAAAATTCGATCTTAAGTAATAAATGAGTAAATTGGCTAGCAGATGACGCTTGTGTCATCTTTTAGACTTAGAAAAAATTTCGCGTAAAAGTTGGGGAAAGGTCCCACGCTAGTCTCCTCCGCGCTATTGTTCGGCTGTCAATTTAGCTGCGCAAGTCACTGGGTCATCGCGCCAGGTCAAAAATTTTACGGGGAAATTTTTTCAAGTCCAACAGGTGACTCGAGCGTCCTGATAGTCTAAATACCGTATTCTCTAATAGAATTTGCAAAAATCATATAGATCTTCCATAATTTGCACGTAGGATTAATTACAAAAATTAAAAAACGACGCAAAATGCAAGTACAATTGGTACTGCAAACAGCGCTATGTAATTGAATTTTTCAAATAGAAGCCTTGGGTCTTCTATTTGGGTACAAAGTAGAGACGCGAAAAGTACCAATTCTTATTACAAGCGCTGGGACCTATACTTGGAAAAACCTGGTAGGAACTATGCAATCATTTTCAGCATTTGACTGACACATCGTGCAAAAGAATTCCAACTCTTTAAAACAGAGTGTTGATATTAGTTTCATATTGCCTCATAGTGCTAAAAGCTTTTCAGGGAATTGATGATGTAAAGCTAAAAAGCTATGAGGAGCTACTGAAAAAATATATGGTGGAAAAGGACGTCTTAAACGTGGCCGTGAAAAATGCCCCAGCAGACACGGGTGGTGTGGAAGCAGCAGATGTCATTCGAATCGTTGAAAAGCTAAAATCTTTGGAGCACTACGGCAAAAACATAGAGCAAGCGTTATTCGAGGCCCAACAAGGAAACTTTGATGATTGTGAAGAAACTTTGGAATACCATTTTCATCCATCTGGCTCACGAAACTACTGGCACCAAGGTTTAAAGAAAGCTCAAGGCATTGTAAGATGGGCAAAAGCCAAATGGTTTGGATAATATAAAAACAGGGACACTTATGATTTGCTTTTTCACGCTTATCGTTATAACTAATTCAAACCAAAAAAAGTGGACCTTCTTACCATGCAAGTTTTATTCAGTAGAACTTCCATTTATAACTTCTTGCCATGCTTCTCAGTCACACAAACCTGGCTAATTAAACCAACCCTTTTAGATTACTCACATTCAAGTGATAGATGAAGCAGTTCGCGACGAGATTTTCACTAATTACAGAGTGTTGGATTAATGAGTCCAATGGTTTTTAAAATGTATCCAAGAATTTCAAAAACTCATCCAGTCGTTTCATTAATGCATCCAACAAGTTCAAAAATGGTTTCTATGATTGCATTGATTTGGCCAATGGTTTCCTTACTCTATACGCCTAAAAATTTTAGTGAGCTATGTTTTAGCAAACCGCTTCAACAGTTGCTTTTTTGAATATAAAGAGCTGCTTTCATGTAAAAACTATCTGAATTCACTGATTGTTGCTTTCAGTTAAAATATCTTCATAACTGGCGAATTATTAAAACAAAAATTATTTTAGGGTGCCCCAAAAAAGAGTACTCTTGACTCGCCTGATTCGACGAAATAATGCACAAAGACGAAATTTGGACCGTAGGTGTTCCCTGAGGGGACCTGGAAGTAGACGGAATTTCAGCCAGAAAGTCGCTGTGGGACCCAGAATGGCAATTCAAAAATGTCCCAAATCGCCTTACGCTTGGTGCCCTGTTTGAGACCTTATAACTTTCTGTTTAAGAGGTTTTTCGCCAAGCTGATGCGTTCTTCCGATAGAGGAGGTCTAGCCAAATGTTTTCAAAAAGAAACTTGAAAATCCATCAAGAACTGAAAAAGTGGCATGGGTTGAATGATCCGAATGAAGAATGGCATGATGAAATGGTCATCAAAAAAGCATCATGGAACCTGTCAGAAGTGTTCAAATTTGGGAAAGTGGATAGTTTTCTGAAATTTCAACTTCAGGGCTACAACCTGCAATAAAAATTCGCCTGCTTCGAGACTATGAAATTTTTGACCTTGTATTGTGAAAGCAAGTTCTTCTGTGATGTGTAGTAGGTGGTTCAGTGGTTTCTTTATTTAGTTTATTTGGTATTATACTACTGTAGAGACCAATATAAACAATGAGTTACAGTAATCGAAGAAGGAAAATTTTGATAGAGAGTCAAAGCTACCAAGCGACCAGTTTCTACCACTCCTCTCTCCCAAGTGTCCCTCGCATTTCAACCTAGGGTCAAACAGGATCTCTTGTTATCATTACAAAATCAAGGTGCGGAGAGGACAACTATGTTAGGATAATAAAATGAGCGTACGTGGTCAAAACAGGAAAAGGAACGAAGGGTGAAGGACGACGTTTTTATGGCTGATACTCAGATAAGACCTAGTACGACGATCGCTTTCGCGACATCTTGAGACCACCCACAGTGCAAAAAATTGCGAAAAGTGAATTACACTCATAAAAGTGACTTCTTTTATTATCCACGCTAACGCTTCTGGCATTCGAGTCCATTTTATGCAAACTGTTTGAATTCTAGCAAGATACGATACTAAGCGCAATTTGAACTTCATTATGGGCACTATTTATTTAAGGCTGTGAGAGGAATCCAACTACAGAAAATTTTAGCACAAAATGTGCATTTAGCATAGGCGAATCTTTGAATAATGAAAATGAGCAAAAACATCTCGTTTTATCTGCGAAAGCTTCGACAGTTCGTTGGTGGAAAAAACTAAAAACGCGCCCTATATATACTTAAAATGCGCCCTATGTTTTCGTGGTCTTCAAACGCGCCCTATGTTTGATATTTTCAGTATGTTAAGGTCAAACTTAGGGCGCGTTTGAAGACTTCAAAAACATAGGGCGCATTTTAAGCAATTATAGGGCGCGTTTTAATTGTTGTTCGTGGTCTTCAAACGCGCCCTATGTTTGATATTTTCAGTATGTTAAGGTCAAACTTAGGGCGCGTTTGAAGACTTCAAAAACATAGGGCGCATTTTAAGCAATTATAGGGCGCGTTTTAATTGTTGTCCGTTCGTTGGTAATACGAAACTCCGCCCACAGACTTATGACAGAGGACGCGCTCGCACTTGTGTTGAATAGCAGCAGAGGATCAGTTGCCATGCAACACGCTGCATTTAATGATCAGGTTTTATGGATTAATCATCCAAATTCGGTTCCTGTTCCAGTTCTCATGATACCCCAAAATTGTATTATATAGAATGTGTGTACCCGGTACTAATAATCCTAAACCGGAACCGGAACCTTTAATTAATTATTCGCGCTCCTCACATAAAGAGTTCCAATGGTACTGAAAATAGTTAAAATAGATTACAGCCCCTAATTCTGTAGGTTGAATTTAATGCAGATGATTGTCTAGCCATTTTTGAGGCTTCGATTTATACCGCGGGCATGACAGACAGGCGATCTTAGGAGAGAGAGATGCTCCCGACAAGTTAGATGAGCGCTAGTGGCGAAATATCACGGCGCGTAATAATGTGAGTTGGCGCGATTTCTTTGCAAAGTTCGCTGTTTGAACGCAAAACTCAATTGATCGACATGAATCCACGTTTATGCGCAGTTTGCTTGAAATGTATTCAGGTGCATAAGCGTTTGCGTGGACAATAACGTCTGATGAACAAGAACAACAAAAAAGAGCAAATAAAACTTTTTTTGATGGTTTTCCATAGAATTTTTGAAATTCACAAAATTAGTAATGTCATGCATCTCACGCGACCACACCCAGGTTCGATTGCCAACTCGTTTTGAACTTGATTTTAATTTTTGCTTTCCTCGTTTACACTGTTTTAGCTCATCGGACGTTAAAAGAAATCATTTTTATTGTTGAAATTCACTTTACGTAGTTTTGGCACTGTGAGTGGTCTCAAGGTCAAAAATTTCATAGTCTCGAAGCAGGCGAATTTTTATTGCAGGTTTTAGCCCTGAAGTTGAAATTTCAGAAAACGATTCATTTTCCCAAATCTGAACACTTTTGATGGGTTACATAATGCCTTCTTTTGAAGAGCATTTCACTATGCCATTCTTCATTTAGATGATTCAACTCATGCTGTTTTTTCAGTTCTTGATGGATTCTCAAGTTTCTTATTGCAAAACGTTTGGGTAGAACTCCCCTACCAGATGAATGCAAGAACTTGGCGGAAAATTTCTTAAACAAAAAGTTGTAGGGTTACAAGCAGGGCCCCAAGTGTAAGGCGATTTGGGACATGTTTTGAATTGCCGCCCGGGTCCCACAGCGACTTTCCGCCTGAAACTCCGCCCATTTAAAGCTCGTACCAGGGGATATCTCTTATTCAAGTTTCGCTTTTGGGCGTTACTTCTTTGAGTCAGGAGAGTCAAAGGTCTTTTTTTGGAACATCCTGTAATAGGATTTTCCTTGAGATTGGCAATCCGCGCGCGCGCCCAAGGAGGCACTTGCTTGCCTGAATTTTGTGAGAGGTAGCTGCGCTCACTAGAATCGTATTGCTCACAATATCCCGAATTGTATCAACGTGTCAGCTATATATGTCAAGTAGCAAATAAAGAGCTTCTATGAAAGAAAAGAACAATATGTCAGGATTTGACACAGTTAATTCGTTCTAAGCGAGCGTGCGCGCTGATTGACTTACGTAAGAAGCTTTATTTCAGTACTACACGTACAGTTGATGATACGGTAGAATGGGGAGAAGAGAACTGGTGAAGGGTTACAGTAACCGGCCGTTAGGCGACCGTTAGCATCGGGGATAAAGAGAGAGAGAGGAAGGGGAGAAGCGGCGACGAGCTGGTCCGGTCGGGGGTAGAGTAGAAGTGTCTCTAACAGGCTTAAGCAGTGGCTTATAAAGGGGAGATTTAGCGAGTTTTAGCCAATCAGAGAAGAGATTCGTCTGTTATTCAATAAGTTTCATCAGATGTTCGACTCCGACGTTTCCTTGATCAGAGAGCGCCGGATTGTTATGGCGGCTTCTGATCGGTAGGGAATGTCTGCTGCCCAATTCGTCAGAGAGAGTTACGAAATGGTGCCAACTTCCAGACTGAATTAGTTCGTGCAATCATGATTGAGAGACTGACTCGATCGTGACAAATAGTTGCATTTGAACTCTTGGTTACAGCGAATGCATGAACCAATTAACTTAAAACTCAAAATAATAAAAACTCAACCAACCTGCTACATTCCTAAAAATCTTCAACAAAAGTGGTTGCGCGGTTCAGAAATGGTTGCAATTTGAAAATTAAAGGGGAACTCCGGTCAAAAATTATTTTTTGATATGTTGTTAAGTCAAACACGCTGATCATCGCTGCGCATTCAGTTTTTTCAGATTCGACTCCCTTAAAAATTTATAACCCCTTAAAAATTGGTCGACGAGCATTGGCTTGAAAGGTAAACTACCGCACTGCCGTTTGCTGAGCACTTCGTTACGAGACCACACGCTACGCTGCGAAGTCGTGCTCTACAAAATGATATGCAGTCGAGAGATTCAAAAAATTGAATATATGCAAATATTTAGTGTTATATTTTGGCGGATAAGTTGGCGCAACGTCGCAGAATATAACACTAAATATTTGCATATTTTCAATATTTTGAATCTCTCGACTGCATATCATTTTATAGAGCNCAAGCCAATGCTCGTCGACCAATTTTTAGGGGGTTATAACTTTTTAAGGGAGTCGAATCTGAAAAAACTGAATGCGCAGCGATGATCAGCGTGTTTGACTTGACAGTATATCAAAAATAATTTTTGACCGGAGTTCCCCTTTAAGAAGACAGAAATAGGCGCAATACTTTCCGAATGACCTAATAGGTTCTGTAACGATGATGTGATTTCTTTTTCGTGTCTTAATATTTTAATTTTGGAGTGAATAGTATGAATCTTCGTAAAGTCCTGCACATGGTTCTGTTTTATTTTTCGCTTATTATTTCTCAAAAATGAGATGCAATACTAAATCTTACATTTCTTCGATGACCCTGCTTCTTATTTCTATGAGAAAACCTACACAACGTTGATAAGAAATATAGTACTTGTCATTAAAATCGCGCAAAATTACACTCTTTCGCTTTGGGACACTGGGAAAGTACTGATTCAATTAATTGCTATTGAGATAGTCGCCTAAAGTTATTCTTTCATTTTTCGACGACCTATGAGCGTGCAACTTGGCGATGGTCACGTAAACCGACTGTTGAAATGAGAACGATTGTAGAACACAGAGAGCTTTATATTGTTGCTATATGTAGCTATTTCGTGCCTTGGTCAACAGCACCAAACTATAGGACACATAAAAAGACGTAACAACTACGACACAAAGGCTATGACAATTGTTGCATCAACGATAAATCAAGAGTACAGTCAAAGTTTCCTCATGAAAAATTCCGGCTATCGAGTGAAAAGAGATATTGGGATATAAAGAGTATAGGTTAAGTTCGAATCAAGGATTTAAAAGATCCTTGAATTAAACGTTTTCAGTCCTACGTTCCCTGGATCACTTCGTCACACTAAAGAGGTGCATTCCTCCCCCATCCAATTATCGCTGCTCTGCTGTTATTACACCAAAGTGCACAATCAAATTCAGTGAAAGCGCATGAGCATTCGCAAAACGATCAAGTCTACATGGACGCGCAGAATTAATTTGAGGAAAGTTTGACTGAACTAAAAGCACGATAACACGGAAAAATAGATCAGTTTTTGGTCAGGCTACGCACAACCTCGGCGATCGTTTTAAGCGACTTGTCCACTTCTTCGGAGGTCAGCTGCGAGTTGACCGTGAGACGAATGCTGCAAAAGTGGATACGCTAAGAAACGAAACTATTTGCAAAATTTAACATATGCCTGATAGATTTTTATTCTGTTACAAATAGTTTTTTGGCTTACACCTGTTCAATTGATTACATGGAAGATTTCGAAAAGTAATGAAATAAGAGTAAATTTACCAAATAATACTTGCAATTATATTTTTTAGCACCAAACGAAAAATAATAATGGTCTATTGCGATAAATTAAAAAATTCGAATTCAAATTTTAAAAAGTTAGTTCTCTCAAGAAAGAAAAACTGACCTTGGCACAATGGGGAAGGCCTCTTCACCAACAAGATATCGAGCGCGAGTCAGCGCGAGTCCTTTCTCGAAAGCCTGAATAAGATTGGAATAATTTGCCTTCATCGTGATTGGGATCACAGTTTACATGCATGTACATAAGTTAAAGGGAAACTCCGATCTCCTCTGCCTGATAGAAATGTACCGCATATTGGGCCGGTTTCATATCGCGTACTTTAACTAAAGTCGAACTTTACGCAATGATAAAGGATAGGCCTTAAGTCCGACTTTAGCTAAAGTACGCGATGTGGAACCGGTCCATTGGGTGGGTTTCACATCGCGTACTTTAGCTAAAGTCGGACTTTACGCAATGATAAAGGATAGGCCTTAAGTCCGACTTTAGCTAAAGTACGCGATGTGAAACCCGCCCATTGTCTTCAGCAACCTATGACAAGCTGCTAAGAGGCAAGTTAATTCCAGCATAACAAATAAAATTTGCAGCCTGCTTGTCAAAGGCATCTTAAAATTACGGTACATTTCTTTCATCTAAAGGTGACCGCAGTTCCCCCTTTTAAGTGGAGTAAAGTAGAATATATAAATGGCGCCGTACATTATCAACGAGAGCGTCGAGTTTTTTCTCTGCCTCCTCAACGTCATCTGAGCGGTATTTGATATGGAATACAGGGCTGAGGGCGTCGCCCTGGACGTAAAAGAGCGTGTCCGCAATGGCTGAGCGAAGTCCTTCCAGCATTCGTCGACCGTTGCTGCGAAGATGGTCGAAGCGCTCGGGCTCTTCGTCCATGATACGCAGCGCTTCGCCTGAAAAGAAAGGAAGGTGAGTGAGAGTTTAGTGAATGGATATTTCAAAATATCTGTAGAAAGTGCCCTGTTTGACTTGGAAAACGTCCTCGCTGATGTTAACAGTATCATACTTGGGCCTGTTTCATAAAACTGTTGCAATTGCATAATTGCAGATTGCATAACTGCAACAGTGGCGATTGGTCAGAAACCAGAAATAACTGGATAATGACCAATCAACGCACTTGCAATTCTGCAATTGCAGCAGTTTTAGGAAACAGGCCCCTTGACTTAGAACACGTTTTCACTGAATTGAAAAGCGTCTTTATAAAAATGGAAAGGGTATATTAAACATTCATAAACTGATCCATGAATATCCAGAAACGGATCCAGGAATATCCAGAAACTGATCCAGGAAAATCCGTAAAATCATCCAGAACACTCACTAGCCGCGGTGGTAAGCAGAGGTGGAAGGGAAGCAGAGAAGCAGTAGCCGAGGCCAGAAAGGCGTTGATGACTGACGACGTACGACCTTCCGCAGCAGAAGCCGCCCGTCGACGCCACCGCGTTCTCCAACGACGCCATGATCATGTCCACGTCCGTCACGTCGACTCCAAAGTGCTCAGTTACGCCTAAAAAAGAAAGCAGCGATCGTAGGATTACTACTACTCAATAATGCCTTCTTTCGTTGAGAAATCTTCGATTCGAAGCCAACATGGGTGGGTGTACTCGGTTAACTAGGTCATGTTGTAGAATGTGGGATATACATTGAAATATGGCAGTGGTTCGTGCCATTTTCACTTCAATAAGGAAACTTTTCAATTTAAAGAGAACGCTTCGCAGAACAAAATAACATATCGAATATTGATTTGACTTGGAAATTATTTTCTTGAACTTGAAACATGACTTTGAATTGTAAAGCATCCTTATTAAAATATCTGTGGCAAGTAAATTAAATGTATTAAACAAATGTCATATTCCACACCCGGAAAGCAAAACGTTACGATTTGCTCGCTATGTAATAGATATAACAATACTAATCATCTCCTCCAAGAGCAATTTTCAAACTATACCTCGTCCACGGCTGCCAACGACGCCGAATGAGAGGGACTCGTCGATGAAAATTCGGACCTTGTACTTCCACTTGAGCTCCATCAGCGTCGGTAACGGGCACAAATCGCCGCTGTTGAGGTAGAGTCCTTCTACCACCATGAATCGACGTGTCACTTTCGCCTTCTTAGGATTCTGTAAAAGATTCATAGAGTTTTGACGTATAGTGAAGTACCTTTATATTCGTTGCGATTATACCATTCAAAATGTGTCCATCCCCCATTTACCGGTATGAACGAGTAATACTCGAACTGATATTTCAAATTATTTATTATATTAAAGGTGTAAGAAAGTAAAGTAAATTACAGCAAATCGATAAAGTCGACCTTCATATATTGATAAAACACGTATAAAAGTCATAAATAAAACTTTCAGTAATTTCTTCAACCCAAAACTGATAGAAGTTAGCCCAGTATCAATGAACACTATTTATACAAGATAGGGTAAATAACACAAACAAACCTTCAAATCTTTTTCCGCTTGAATTTTCAGCAGTCGTTCAAAGTCCTCCATATCATTGTGCTCAAACCACTCAATTTGACTCCTCGACGCCTGTAGGCCTTTCTGAATTGCGAAATTCACGCCTGAAATCAATAAAACAGTGCTTTGATGTTAAGAAATGCATTCGTATATACTAGCTTCTCTGATTTGATTAGTAAACATAAAATGCGCTTCAACCCGTCCGTTTCGTGCTGCTTACTATTTACAAACAAACTGTTCAGCAAATAACTACAATGAGCTTTCTTCATGCGGTGGAAAATTGCTATATAAAAATATTGATAGTTAGATAAATGATCGACATATTTTCGTATTGATTAAATTCTTCGCAAATATGATCGCACCCGATACTAAACCACTGTTCTTTATTTGCACAATAAATCAACAGCCTATTTCTAATTTATTGTTACTAATCGGCAAATTTTTAATTTAGAAGTTTGTGAATTGTGAGCACCTTTATCAGCGTAGATGATATCACCACGCTTGGCGTATGCGGGAATGGCGCTGGCGATGGTGGCGAAGCCGTAGCTGTAGAGGACGGCCTCCTCGCAGCCCATGAACTCGGCCAGCTGCTTCTCCAGGTCCAAGTGCACGTCCACTGTGCCGTAGAAACCACGAGGACCGCAAGAACCCACACCGTACTTATAGATTGTCTTTTTCGCCACTTCCTGAAGATCTTATTATTTTTCTATGGAATGATGATGTTCTTCTGCATAATAGCTGTATCTTTACGGTTTTTATGTTTCTACATTAAGGATGACACTTTTCACATAAAACAGGATGTATTTTTAAAGATGTTTTCAAAGTCAAAAGAAAATTTTATATATCTTTTAAGATTAACAATAGAGAATTTTTTTGTGGAAATGATATATTTTTATTGGAAATCGATATAATAAATTAAATACTCATATTCAATAGAAAGAGCTTATAAGCATCAGCCTAACTGTGTGCTTCCAGAAATTACCGTACCTCTATCCTCTCATCACCGACCAATCCTAGGAAGTTGGAGGTAGCAAGATTCAGGTAGTCCTTGCCTTCGATGCTCACATACTTCCCCATCTTTCTGCAATGAGATTCAGATTGTTAACGTCAAGACCGTAAAGAAATGAACGCGAAATCATTTGATCAAAGATGTGAATGACTAAATCATGTTAGCCGATTCAAAAGTTCACAGCTTATCTCTCCACTATTTTATTGAACATGTAAATCAAGAATCAATTCGATTCTAGGCAAAAAATCGCGCAACTTTAGTATTGTAAAATCATATTTTAAGCAATAACGCTTACCCATCGACATATTTCGGATTGAGGGCTGGGTGATCCTGAGGCGTGTCGGGAACCAGCGGCTCTGGTTGCCATTTTCTGATCAATTCTTCCTTCTCCTACAAAAAGCAGTTTATTATATCCTATTTTCGATTTAAATCCAATGCTTTTCAAATGAACTGTACGATGTGTGAGATATGTGAAACCCAAGCTGAGGAAAGGCACCAGTAAAGTGATAGACTACAATATTTTCAGTAATAACGTCAATTAGGAATATTAAATTTTTGCATTGAACAGTGTGCGAATTATAATTTCCGCAACTGATAGTCGCGTGTTGAAGGTTGCAAACTTACTACGGACGACTGATATTGTCACACAAGTCTATAAGCGTCGAGGGTCAAAGAACAGCCGATCTGATGAATGGGTGCGCACGAGTGCCCTCATAAAATGACGTCATAGCTTCAACTGTACGCACTTTTGAGAAGCAATACTATAATTGCAGACAATGGCAAAGCGCGCGTATTATTTTAGAAAAAAATGATTACTCTTGCGTGGACCGATATGCGATTGCAATATTGCGTAAGCGAGGTATTTATGAAGAAAACTCTAAGAAGGCACCGAATAGGTGCAAAATATCAGAAAAACCGACGTACCTCCTCGGTTAATTGAGGTCGGCGGGGTCGTCGGTTTCTGCGGTTCCACAAGAAAACAACGACCAAGACCAGAAGGCCTTCCAGAACATAGTGATAGTATGGAACCTAAAATTTGCATATTAAATTATTACTTTGAAAAGCTCTCATTCGGTAACATGTATCGGTGTGGGCATTATTAGTGTCACAATTCAGTTACTGTTTCAGAAATATGATGTTGCTATTGCGCCGGCGGGTGTATTAAGGGGTGACTAATATTATTACACACTTCTCCCACTATTGCAGTTTGAAGTGTCCTCACCGTCCTCTGCCTTATTCATTTAGTTTCAATGGTTGTGGCGATTACATTGTCTCTACGAAGTTTATTTGTCGTTAGGTAGACAATAAATTTTGTTCCAACCGTTTTCCGTAATAAATAATAGCTTTGCTTAATTGGTTCAAACTGTAACATAAACTTTAACCCGACACGAAGGCCTCAAGACAAGCGAGTAGCGAATAAGAAAATAAATAAAACGAATATCGCATACCGATACTATTGTAGTATAAATAGGAATGACGACGCTATCCATGTCGAACGGGGGCAAAGTAGGGTTTCTCTACGTTTGTAAGTCGCTAAGACAATCACGTTTTGCTTCAGTCAAGGTCACAGCTTCAAAGTGAATGATGAAACCCGTTTGATCAGCTAGGCGCTGTATGCAACTTAATACGTTTGGGAATATGACTCAACACGCCACTAAACCGATGTAAGACCGGCTGGCCGCTCCTTTACGGGGCTTTCCACCAGGGCAAACCGGACGCCCAACGCGCCGCTAAGCGACAACTACAGGGTAAGCGATTTTCGCCCGTTGAACGGGACGTCGATGGCGTGGTTGGGCGTGGGTGGTCCCATATCTACCGTAAGACTTATTTAATAATCAGACAATCGGATCGGGACTCAAGCTGATAAAATATTTGAGCTAATTAGAACTCGGGAAATACAAACTTGGACGAAAAGGTGAGAACAATTGAAGCTGCTTCTAAATTATTTGATTCAGTTGTCAGTTATGCGGCATTTACTACATTTTTTGAAAGAGGAACAGCCGGAATATTCAGATCGCGCAAGGTGTTCCCCTTTCGCATCTGCGAATGATATCGATGCGCGAAGATTAGTCTCAATTTTGCGAAATTTGAAATTAAGCAAATATTCCTCTTCAGCAGTGAATGGAATTTTGTGCTTTTCTGATGCTTCTCGAACGTTATTAATGTAACTTATTGTGATTTTACTTGGCTGAGACAATTCGTGATCTGCTTCCTCCCGAGGGACAAGCCTGTCAGACGCTTAGGGCACGCCGTGGTCGCGTGCGAACAAAACGCATGCATTTAGATCAGATACGGGCACGACGACATCGACCTACTCCTAATGGGATTCCTCATAGCCTTATTGTTCGCCCCAGCTGTTCTGCATGTGGTGTAGATTCAAAATATGTGTGTTTACGCGTCTTGAAAGCGTTGAGAATAGATTTTAAAATTAGCTTTACAATCTTAGATAAGTTATGAGAGAAATGCTATTGGATCGTTGCCGCCAAGACGGTATTATATGCATAATAGAGTAGTGTTCATCTTTCATTTGTCATCACTTGTGACATCTTGCCAGTGTTGAGCGCTGTCGCGCGCGCTGAGAAATTTTTTATCGCGATGACTCAGCTCAATGCTGCAGTACAGCAATCACTTTTTTACTTTCTGTCACAATCCACACTGCACTGAACGTATTTTACGACCATTTTACCGTTGGATGACCACTAATTCCACTAGACCTTATCCCGTTGAAGTTACTTCTTGTTTCAGCTTCCAGTTGAAATTACATTCTCACACAGTTGGAAACGCGAAGAAAGCGAATAATTAGATGGGCTTGTTTTGGGCAGTTGCATCATCTGCATCGTCAGCAGCCGCGTGCGAGCAAAAATCCGACAACGAAATGGGTGATAGTTCGCGCAAATGGCCTCTGCCCCTTTATACATTCGTTAATCTCGTCGAGTCCCGGTTAGTTGTCTTTGCTTGTTTCACTTGAAATACATTCGTTATAAATCCGATGTTTGAGCTTCTTACCTGCGTTATTTATAAATTTTGATGCAAACTTTTATTCAAAAAACTCAATTATGACTTAAATAAGCTTTCTATGCAGCTGCATCGGAATTAGAATAGTGTACAGTGGAATTCACTTATAACGGTTTCAATTATACCGGTATTTCACTTATACCGGTAATTTTTATCGGTCCCAAAGTATATCTCCCCATACAAATAAGTTCGCTTATACCGGTATTTCACTTATACTGTCGGCAACACCAAACGGAGTCGCATCAGTACCGTATCGTTTAGCACAACAATTCAAGTGTTTTTTAAAGAAAAGCAGGTAACGTACATAATTGGCATGGTTACTTACAGAATCTATGATATTTTTTGCGCAAACCATCATAATTTCTGTAAGTAACCATGCCAATTATGTACGTTACCTGCTTTTCTTTAAAAACCACTTGAATAAATGAGTTACAGATTACGGTATTGATGCGACTCATTGCGGTGCGGTCGACAGTACCGGTAATTTTTATCGGTCCTTCAAATACTGGTATAAGTGAATTCCACTGTAACTGCGAAAAAAACTTATGTGAACGGTTGTGAAGCGATCTGAACTGATATTTACTTATGACCTCTTTTTCTTGTATGTTTCAGGTCGCCAGAGTTCAGTCTATCTGCGTTAGAAGCACTGAAATACTCAGCAGGGCAAGGCGATCTCTCATCCCTGATTAGCAAGGCACTCTCTAGTGGTCAGGATGACGAAACAGCGATTCTCTTTCGAAAACTCGTCGATATTGTTTGGAAGAGGATCAATCACTATTCTCGCTCACTCGCTGCACTCCATGGGTACACTTTCCTTTTTAATGCCGTCCAAATTGTTTGTACTGGTAAATGGGGAAACTGGCAGATTTTGACTGGTGCAAGCGAATTACTCTTGTAAACCTTTTTGGACTCGTATGAAACCCAGGAGGCCAAAAATTCGAGACTGGTTAAACGTGGTTATAAGCGAATTACCGTTGTAAGCGATACCGGTTCGTGACACTTCAATGACAGTATTTCTGGAATATTTCTCAATGTCTACAATATTCTATATCGCCGTATGCCTTCCCCAGTATTCTACATCTACTCCTATATAAGTGCTTATGCTGTATTTGTTAGACCCGTCGATCTATCGCAATTGTTTTTACTTGTAAATATTCTTCTTTTTACAAAACTAGACACCAAACTATCCCTGTATACATTTGCTAAGCCATACTTGGTGACATTCATCAATTTTCTAGTGCACTTAAAAGAAGTCATTTTCCAGCCTGAAACGATCATATGTTGTTTGAAACTATCTAAAACGATTTGGTGCAATGCGCCGCTTTCAGCTGCGACATCCAGACGGGAGCTTCGACGCAAGACGACTCTCCGCTGAGTATGAGAAGTGCCGACGGCGCGCACGTGCGCCGCGAGCTCGAATTCTTCGTCGACGTCTTCGCCATGATCAACAACAGCACCGTTCGCGGTTTCACCCGTCTGTTTACCACGGAGCAGTACGACAAAATGGATCAGATTGTTGACGCCCTTAGAACTTCCCTCGGCGCCATTGGTTAGTGTCCTTTGTTGTAGATTTTCATAGTTTCTCTGAGCAGTTGTGCAATTTCCTTTTTTAAATTTTGCTCCTGAATTTTATATTTTGAGTAGAAGGTTACGCTCATAATAATTTTTATTAAGGGTCGCTAAGGTTGTGTGATATCGGTGTTTAGTGACTAATTCTTTAACCACGTTATTACGCTTTAAGAAATTGATTGATTTTCTCTCTAGCTCCTTTTTACTTCGATCCCTTAGTTATAAAATTTATATACTTCTCAAGACAGACAGTGTGAAGGTTTTCATATTTTTTGCTGGAATATTGAATTCTGTTTATTCCTCTATTTTAGGTCTCAATCGATTCATCGAAATTCCAACTTCTCTAAAGCCGTTGCTTGTCACTGAAGAAGTAAGTTGGTAGTTTTGATTTGGTCACGTGATGTAGATTTTCGGTTGCTATCTCCGTAGTATTGTCGCGCTTTTAAGATATATCCGAGACAGACAAAATATGGTCTAGCTCGCGTCTTCAATCATTTACCGCTGAAACTTCTTTTTTAATCTCATGTTCAAAGGCTGACATAGTAATAGAAGCGTAAGCCGTGCAATTAAGTAATCCATATTTAGTAATTACAGTGGGAATGGGTGAGACCGAAAAAAGGGAAACCGGCAAGTGTTGACCAGAATAAGCGAATTATCATTATAAACCATTTTTGCCCTCTATAAAACATAAAAGACCAAATATTCGGCATCGGCCAAACGTGGTTGTTATAAGCGATACCATTATAAACTATTTCTACAGTACTCCTTCAGGAGATACCTTTGTCGTCCAGCGCGACAGTCGCGCCCCTGGCGGCCGACGAGAAAAACTCGTCGGAGCAGTTGCCAGAAGGCCTCGAAGAGTCCATTGCCGGAGTGCTGGCCGACTTCAAGGATCTGAATTTTAATTTGGGCGCGCTGCAGTCGCTGCAGACTTATGCGCCCAAGCTCGCCAAAGTGGAATATGTTGATGCGTGAGTTGCTTACATTCATTGCTTTCAATTGAGGGTTGCCATTTATACTTATTTTTAAGAGTTTTTCTTAAATTTAGGTGCCCTGTCTTAAATCTTATAAGATACAAACAATTTTAAGACAAAAGAGTAGCAGGCAAACGTGTAAATTTTTGTTATTCGCTGAAAATTTACGGTCGTCTAGTCATTTTTTTGTCTTTCTTGGAGATCAGATGTTACTACTAAAGCCTATTCTTATTTTTCATTTAAAAAAGAAATTTCGAAAAAGTCGCAAAAACGTTGTGATATTTTGTCTTAAATTGGAAGCGTTTGTCTTAAAAATTTCTTAAATTTCAAAAAATTTGTCTTAAAAACCGATTTTCGACCTGGCAACCCTGTTTCAATTCGATCCGTACATTTTAACAGTATTGAGTCAAATTTTGGACATTTTTTGTCGACTTTGAAGGGCTTTCAGGGCTTTTTACTTATCATTTTCGCTTGATCTGCTTTTTAGGTAGTTATATGTAAATTAATATGTACCATAACTCAATGTAAATTTTAGCAATACAGTCGAAATTGTTTAAAGCGGTAAAACAGGGCCAACAAATATTGTCCATTTTAAGCGATACCGATGTAAACTATTTCTATTGAACTCGCGATTATAGGAATCTTTATTATCGTCTACTTTCAGGATGACGGACGGAATGGAAGCCATGTTCAAAATGGTTGACATCCGAGTGCGGGAAGTGTTCTTCGCTACGTTCCAAAAGCTCTTCGTTTATCTGCCGAAAGAGCGGCGTAACGAAGCAATGCAGCGATATTACGCCAAACGGGGCGTCGAAAATCTCAAGAAATTCATTCAGGTCGGTTTGTCTCTGAACACTATGCGTTTGCGCCATTTCCACTTAAGTAAGAATGCTTTTCAAATCAAAGAGAAAATTTTCATTATTGGATGCTTGAATTTGTTTCAAAGAAAAGTGGACGATTTGGTGTTAATAGCATTCAATATGATATCGAGTGTGTCTAATTTTTACTGTTAATAGTGTATTCCATATTGCTTCTCATAAACGCTCCCCTCAAGCTTAGGTTAAATAATAAAGTGTAGAAAAAATACATTGTTTACTATTATTCAAGTTATATGATTGCGAGAGAGGTTTAGTTTAAGTATTCGAATGAATCTATTACATAAGCAATGCGTAGATGACGTCGTAATTTCCTTTCCCCTGCCTTGAAGTCTGCTTGACCATCTTAATTTCAGTCGTACGACGCTGATTTAACCCACTGGTCGAACCGAATAGGCGATCACAATCAGTTTCAAGGTGCTGATGGTCGAAACCAACTCGATGAAATGTGCGCCAATTTCGGCTGGCTGTTCCTCGTTGCCCCCAAGCCGACCTTGTGGAGTCTGCTCACTCTCTGCATGGCCAGCGAGGCTGTTGTACCAAATGTCATTAAGGTACTTGACAAACTTGCTGATTTTGTAATGTTTAAGTATTAATGTTATTTTCTTCGTATTCTTGTCATTAACTCCGCCCGCATTTCTGCAATTTGCGATGTACGTTCATCTGCTTGAATGTTGGGGGAAAATTTGAAATATTCTATCTGCTATTGATATGTATGTATTAAGTTGTATCATAAGTAATACCGTTTTTTATCCGAAAAATTATTGTACGAAACTCGTGAACCTTTAATCAACGATATAATCATCTTTTTCTATAATACGGTATCATCTTTGTATCAGCTGATCTCTAGTTTATATATACTGGCCGGAGATATGTAGAATTTAGAAGAAAAGGCATTGTTTTTGTTAAAGCTCAGTATATTAATAGTTATTGTTTAGGTACTTCGCAATCTTCCGGCGGTGTTGACGTTGGCGGACCCACAAACAGAAGATGGGGCAGCTTTACCAGTTCCTCTTAGCGGCCTTCGACGGCTGCTGAATAAGAACGTTGACGGCGCTGATTCCGCCGACAAATTCCTCTACGTCGCCTCCGCTTTCGCGCGCGACAAACGGATTGCCAAGAAAACTCTTACCGGTATGTAATAATTAAGAAGTTTTGTTTTAATTTAGTATATTTCGAGTATTTATAATCTAAATTTTTCGATTAGTAATCGAGAGCCGAACGAAACACCGTAACATGCTTAATATCGAAAGCTAAATTGAACACATTCGCTGCAGTGTCCACGTTAGTAATCTTCAGAGTTATGGGACCAGATCTCTAGTTTCTCGTTACTAATCGAAAATTTTTGACTATAAACGTGTGAATCCTTTTCAGTATTGGGCGAATCGACAGAGTTCGTGACGACGGAACAGCCAGTCATCGAGCCATCAGCGCTGATAAACGATCTGATTAGACCGGAGATCCTGGCCGAGCGCCACTCGCTTCTGATGCTTCAGTTGCTTGGGCGTCTTCTCACCGGCAAATCGGCGCCTATCAAATGGATCCCCAACCTCCGACAAGCTTCCGTCTGGAGTGGGCAGGAAGACCTCTCCAGTAATGGTAATATTTTATGTTCCCATAGAGTGCTTGTTTATTTTGAACTGTTTTAAATATTGAGAGCTGTTGTTATAGATTAAGGTTTGCGGGAGGGGAAGAGATACTACGGCGACGGGGAACGATTTGCACGGGGTTTCCAATGACGGGGACAGGGAGGGATGTGCCACGGGGGGGGATAATCCACGGGATGGAAAACGAGGAAATTACGGGGAGAAAACTCACGGGATATCCCCGTTTTCGGGACGGGGGGATTTCCCATGCAAACCCTTTTATAGATGTTTATTTCTCTTAGGGTACTCGTCTATGTTGAATTATTAGGTCGTTCCATGTATTCTACCGTTTTTTGAAAACTTCAGAATAGTACATCTTAGTGGAAAATGATCGTCGTGAGCTAATTCTTGTTTCATTTTGTAGTCCAAAGGGTGAGTTAGAAAAGGAAACAAGAATTAGCTCACGGCGATCATTTTCCACTAAGATATACTATTCTGAAGTTTTCGATAAAACGGTAGAATACATGGAACGACCTAGTATTATAGATGTACTGAAGTTTTGTGATTGGTATCTAGACGCGAATGCTTCAACGAAACTAAAGTTTCACGCGCTGTGAAGGCCGAGTGAAAGGAAGTGTTCAGCGTGAGAAGAAGTTAAGAGCGATGCTTGCAGGATCAGTTGATCCCGGCGATTCGGCAGTGGAAGCTCCCAAACTGCTCTTGCTGCTCCTTGACGTCTACCGGAAGAGTGCAAAGGTTCGCGGCGGCGGAGAGCTTTCGCGTACCGCTGTGAAATCGCTCAAGGCCCTCGGCGACCGACTGGGTCTCGACGCGATTGTGTTCTCTCAACTCACCGCGGAATGGATAGTCGGTCAGCTGAACGAACACGAGTGGACAGTGAGGCTTCTGGTGACCGAGTGGTTGGCCAAGTCCATTGGCGAAGGCGCTGGACAGAAGCTGGTGAGGTGGCTTTGACTATAAAGGAAATTGAAAAATGAACTACTGGATAGCTTAAACGTCAATACTTAAAAATGCGTGGAAGTTAGGAAATTGTATTTACTGGATAGCAAATAGCGGAAACTTGAATTTAGGATAGCTTAAATCACGAACAGCAATCATCACTTTTATCAACGATTGTCAGAGATAATGCTTTCAATAGCTAAGCATTACTACCATTCACCCATGGCTATATTTTAGATGTTTATACCAGTTATTTTAGCCGGTCCCCTAAGTATACAAGTTTGACAGGATTAATTTCAGATTCCCACTTGCTTGTGGAAGGCCCTGCCGTCCGAAGTTCGCAGCGACTACTCAGAAATCGACTGCTCCAATCACTCTCCAGTCGAATGTTTCATGCGTAGTTTCTTCGAACTTGCAACTATCGGACCGGATTACGCCATCGCTCTTATTGAAAAAGGTATTTTCCTTTTTAACATCTAAACGTCTTCGCCAGTAACAGGAAATTTATGTTTTGGTCTCTTAACGGAGAGTTTTAGGCGCAGGATATTTGATTAATGTTGTCGTTAGTCGACTAATGAGCGCGAACACCGAAAATTAGTTGCGTCTTAAAATTATTCTTTAAAATGTGACATTTTGCGCAGTTGTTAGCGTTAAGCAGTTTAATATATTTCATTCGCTCGCATTCATAATTATTTCAGCCGAACAACTAATTTCGGTCAGTTAAACATAATAGCATTGATCCCACGACGATTTTTATTCAGTTACTGTAACATACAGTATTCATTAAATTGTGCCTATTGTCGCACTCATACTGAAAATATACTTGTAGGCTTCGCAACTATTCCCTCTCGCGAACTGCTTCGCCCGGCGTTGGCGCAAACGTTGGTGGACTGCGCTTCTAACCTGCCCACCGAGCAGCTACTAAACCAAATTTATCCCGTGCTTAAAAGTCTTGTTGGCAAGCTCGACCCTTCGCGAGAACACAGCTTTCTTGATTCCACTTCCAATGCGACCTGGCGAGGTATACTTGTTTATTTTTATTGCTTTATTTCTCAAGATGCACTCTGGAGGGATATTTGTCGCGTACATTTCACATTAACTGATGACTGTACCATTTTAAAAAAGAAAATCTGCACCGCTGTTTGAGCATACAAGTGGCTAATATCGGTACATCAGTTTAGCATTTATTACAATACAGAGTAAAGCATCGTGTTATAGTTAGGCATCCGATTATGATGAGAGTCTCGCGAGCGGGCTTAATTGACGTACTGGCGTTAGGTGCTTGTTTTGAACGGTATGTGGACGATACGCCCCAACCGGTCGGATTGCGTTAGAACACGCCCCACGCACATGCACAGCATACTATAGTAAACCTACACACGCGCGTATGGCGCATATGGACGTATACCGATCGAATGGGGCTTATTGTCCTCGTACATATTGAACATCATTCTTTTGTCAGGCCTGACGGCAATCTCTGCCCTTCTCCTGTTGGGCGACGCAACGCTGCTGGCCCTGAAGAGTCAGGCAGTCGCCTCAGGTCCGACGATGCTGCAGTCTTATTGCCAAATTGCGAAGGAACATATCGATGGCGAAATGAACGACCTCCGGCGCAGTCGCCAGGCGACGAATCGGTTGCCTGGCAACGACGACGCCGGCGGCGATCGGACGGTCGCCGTAGCCGTCCAGCTCAACCAGATCTTCTTCCAGTCGTGTCAGCTGGCCAAGACTGGTGATAAGCGGGCAAAGGTTTCCTTTCGTTTTGCTTCTATTTACTGGCTTTTCAGGTGACTTAATTAGCTAGTTCTTATAACATTCCGCGTCCTAACGATGCCATGAAATCACTCATATCCTTGATCGTTTTCTCCGATTCTCACAAGGTTTACCCTGAAATAACAACGTTCAGTGTCTGAAAGACGGTATCATTAGCATTTCCTTATTTGCGGTTTCGTACTAGCTAGGTTATATTGCTGACATAATCAGCAGCACTAAACAAGCATTCTGTCTCGTCACAGATATGATAAAACAAGACAATTGAAAAGATACTGCGCTAGTTTGTATAAATCCCTCATTGAACGATGCAAAATATGGATTATATATTTTGGTATTTTTTCAGATTGCCCAGTGCTTGCAGTTACTTCTCATCTGTCTCACTGAATACAATGAAGAGCTGAATAGGCTGATCTCTGTTCCGTTAGAAATCGTCGCTGATACGAGAGAGGTCGGTTTTTCATTCACTACTCTTTATTTATTACCCTTCTAACTTCGTTGTGCGTCAATCCACTTAACACTATCATGTTATATTCGCTTAAACTTGAAAGGGAACGTTGTTCGCTTCTCTCTTTGGAGAATTCATCGTACAGACATGCAATAAGGTAAAGCGCAATGCGGAAAATCGATAAATTAAAATTATTGTTAGCTTACTGCTGAGAAGTATTGCGTAGCTTGACGTGGAATATATTCTGCGCAGCTAAGAAAGAGCTGAATTTCCCTTTAATGACAGCATTTATTGGAATTGCAGGAATCACTGGCTACTAGCGCGCCGAAAGAGCGGTCTGCGACGGCTTCAGTTCATTCGCAAACGACGACTCCGGCTGAAGGTAAGAGTTCTTTTGTGCTCGTCCATGGGCTGGTTTTATACCATTTCCACTTTAATCAGGACATTTTTTCCATGTTAAATAGTAGGATTGTGACGGGGACAGGGAATTTCCCGTTCTCCGGGGATTCCCCGTCCCCGTTATAACCGTATTATAAGGAACATTTTTCACTCAGTAACGGCAAAACAGTCATTCCTGAGACTTTCCTTGACGTAATGCGTGTTAAAGATAGGCTAAATTCTGCGTTCTACGGTATTTGGTCTCGACGCTCGTTACTGATCGAAAAATTTTTCCCTATAAAGAGGACTTTTTTTCAAATCAATATGAGAAATGCCCTTTTCGATGTAGAAAACGTCCTATTTGAAGTGGAAAGTGTCCTGTTTGGCTAAGAAAGCGTCCTTATTGAAGTAGAAATGGTATAGCCCCGAAGTTATGCTAATCTTATACAAGGCGCGTTCAAAAAGTTTTCTCAAATTTTCTATCGCTTGTTTGTCTTGGCGGCCATATATTCGGCCCTTTAATAAGTTTCAAAAGTTACTAACACCAGGACGGCAATTTTGCCATTCCATGCAAAAAATAGAAAATCGACGACGTGTGCAGCCACTCGTTGCTTAACCGCTCCTATGCTTTGCATTGGCGGTTACGGTCTCGGACTCTCAAGGTCTCGCGGGGAAGGTAAATTGGCGTTCTGGTGTTAGGCCCTTTAATAAATTTCAGTGGTCGGCATCGGTCACTTGGAGCAGAAGAAAGAAGGCGTTGACCAGCAGCTGACCTACGATGCTGCCGCGTCATCGACGCCCTCTTCGGGAGAAATGTCGCCTGCTCTTACGGGACACAATGAAAATCGGCGCCCTACGCCACTGGACGATAAAGGTTGGCTGCGTTGATTTGTGTTGTAAACAGTTTTGCAACTCGAATTAGTAACTATGTTTTTTAACTTAGTACTATTAACGAGTTTTATACTAAGTAATTAAGCTTTAAAAAACTTAGTACTAATTAAATAACTTACTAAGTTTTACTTTTGCTCTTTAACTTGATAACTTACTAAGTTTTAAAAAACTTAGTTGCAACACTGGTTGTGACTTGACTGTACAGGGGAACCGATACAAGCTCGTGAGCTTATTTAGTTATATTATGGCTTAGACATCAATATACTACATATAGAGAGTAGGGAAGTTATATCGTGGAGTCGGGCCCTGGTAAGGTTGTGAGCAACCGTTTCGAACGATAGCAAGTTGCGAAGCTTGTAAAACATGTGCATTTATTCGACTTTCACTGTACTGGTAATTATGGCCGGTCTCCCAAGTACTGGTGTACACGAATTCTACTGTCTATCCGAAATTTATTATTATCCTATTCGGTATATGATATCGATTTTCAGCCGACGTCCATTCTCAGCACGCGAATAGGTCGCAGTACAAGCCTCGGGGTCTAAGCAACGTTGGAAGAAACAATAGTGATCAACGAAGTACTTCCGTTGAGAATGCCCTGTTTCAGGCAAACGGTAAGTCATGAAAAAACGTATTTATCTCTGTCGAAGGAATTTCCAACGGGCTGTTTTAAATAGTTTGGAACGGCATAGGAAAAGATTTCGATTGCGGCCATTAACTTACCGATTAGCAGTTTGTCATAGGTATCTGAAGACAATATACGGTACATTTCATTAGGGATGAAGAACCATACTTTGCTTTGAAAGGAGTTAAAGGCATTTTTGACGGGTTACTGTACAAAGCCGACGAATGATCTTTTAAAAGTGGACGGTTATTGTACATGGCCAACGAATGATCTCTTAAAAGTGGACGGTTACTGTACAAACCCAACGAGTGAACTCTTTAATGCAGATGAATTATTATTCGAAGTCAATCGGCGTTCTCTTTTAAGCGGCGCCGCAGTTAACTCAGAGCAGTCAACCGGCAGCGGGCTACCCGCAGCAGTGGCAGTCGTCGCCCACGAACTTTGGTCGTCGTCCACCGCGAGACGGCGCCAGCAGCGGTCAGCAGAACTCATTCCAACATCCGCCACCCTCGCGACCGTGGCAATCCGCCAATGACGGCGTGCTCGGATTCGCCGGTGGAAATCGAGGCGATAGAGGTAAAGCAAAGTTTTTCTCATGAGAATACTCTATAGCAATTTTGCCCATTTGTACAGTCAAATTTTTTCGATCAATTATAAGAAATCGAGCCAGGCACCGTAGTTGGCAAAGATAGGCTTGCCTTTTAGTGCAAAAAGATGCTTCAGGGATGATGGTTGTTTCTTGGTTTTTACGTGCGTAATTTGATCGAATAAAGTACTATCGACTTTCGGAGCAGTTCGCCTTATTCAACCCTAGATTTCCTGTTAGTGATCGGCAAATTTTGGCTATATTAAAAAGGTTGTATTAGTGCATGTTCGCGGTATCTATTCTTCATCGCTTAAACCCTAATGCAGTTAAAATCTCAGCGTTCAGTGTCGAGTTGAATTCGTTGTATTTTTTGCCATCATTACGATAAAGCTACCCCTCCCGATATTGGGCCGGAGAGCAATGATATTTCTCCTGATTCATGCAATATTACAATGATATCCCCCTGATTCAGGCCGAATTGGCAATCGCGGAGGTCGACAGCAACAGACGTGGTCGGCGGCGATTGATCTCATGGAACCGAACACTCGCAATCTCCTCGAGACAAAGACTGCGCAGTTTCAGCAGCAGCAACCTTACTATCAGCCGACGACGCCTCGAAACGCATCGACTATCCCTTCATGGAATGGCTCACAGAATACGGTAAGTATAACACTATGGCAGTATGTCGGCGATATAACACGCGAATTGCACAGTGGAGGGCTCTGATCCACTAAACGGCCGAGTTTTTGCTTTACTGAAGGGCGGTCGCTGACAGCTGCACTCTTCTGTAATCAATGGCAGTTTGGCTGAAAATCTTAGCTATTAAAACGTAATTACCACCACTTGGCAGCATTTTTATACGTCTCTTAAGACCTGCAATAAATTCGCTAAAATTTGAAGTTTGAGGCTGCCGGAGGTCGTCGTAAAGAACGCTTTTGTGTTTGTGTAACGCGGTGTTTTGATCTTAATGCGCTTTATTCCAAAACGTGACATAATGACAATAAAGTATATGCAATTAAAATCAACGACGTAATATATAAATGAGCAAATAGGATACGGAATCCCTGCGATCGGCGCGAAATACGTGTATCGTCGTAATTTCTTAGTCAGTAACATTCCCCTGCGGTTGTCCTTTGACAATATCCGTACTAAAGATATGCCTAAGTTGACGTCATACAGTATTTTCTTTGGATCTCTGTTATTGATTGAAAAATTATACCGATTCATATAATTAACGAATGGGGCTTTCAGCCGCACGCTGGCGGCGCTACTGCCAGCAGCGGCAACAGAAATAACAGCTCGGGTCAGCAGCAGTCGACATGGTCGGGCAGCGCCAAGGCAACCCGGGGCGGTGGAAATCAACGATTCAATGGCGGCGGCAGCGGAGGAGGAGGCGGAGGGTGGAACAAACGCGGCGGCGGCGCTCCCCGCGGCGCTAAGAAGAATTGATTTTATGCAAATTTTCGTCCTGCTTAAGCTACTGTACTTTCTTTTCTGCTCAGCTACTGTATGTCGCTTCGTTCGGGTCGTTGTTGATTTTTGTTTTCACATATGAGTCGCCGCAATAATACGCGATGGATACAGTGCGCGATGATAGGCATATTTCACCAAGCAAGCTGAATGTTTTTGCATTGCAACTAGCTGTTATAAACACACAGACTACTCGTCGCGTATTTTTGCTGGCAACGCTACTTCTGATGATATGCTGCGATGATGATATAGTCGAATCTTGTCGATCAATTAAACAACATAATCTAATTTCCTCTGTCTCGCCACGAACAACTTCCACCTTGATACTCATTCGATCTGCGTGTGTATGTGTGCATTCCATCTCTAAATCGCAATGATTCTTGGCGAAATGATGGGTAAAGCGTTTAACTCTGCAACTATATGGCAAATTTTGGAGCTTATTATATTGGACGTTAGGGTGTTCGATTTGAATTTCTCTTAATCTCATGCAAAATTCTGACGATATTGGCTTACTGTACTTTTCTGACTATCGCTTTACACCTTTTAAGGGCGTTCAGTTGTTACGCGTTGCTGGTTGTAAACTCTCAATAGCTTCAAGAAATAATTCAAGTGAAAAGCACATTGGCCTAGTATATAACCATTTTCAAAGTTATCTTGAAATCAAACTGTACTCTCTTCAATTCGAACACTAATTTTTTCAAGTGAAATCAATATGAGCTGAGTATTCAGCGTCCTTTGCTCTCCTATCTTTCGCTCATTTAGAGCGCATTTGGGAAATTATTAAATCGAGATAGGGATTTATACTTATATTCAACATGCTTATATTCAAGTTCAATTTTTGACTAGACCTTCAAAGCGCTTCGAGTGTTTGCACAGGCTGCCCACCATCTGAGCCGTTCGCTACCTTCCCCCTCACAGCTTGTGGACGGTGTAATTTTTGCATATCCTGGAATGCCTCCCTGTTTTGCCACAAGCCATTTTAAATTTCCTGTTTATAAAGTGAAAATGAAATGTAGTATCCAAGTATTCTTGCTTTGAATTTGCTATCATTCCAAATGTGGCCGCTGTAGGTCTGCCAGTTTTTTAACAGCATTATTCGTCTTTTCTTAGTTCTTCCAGCTGCAAGTCGATCGAAAGTGATTAACTGATCTCTAATGTCGCGCAGAACACAATCGACAACGGTTTTTAGTGATTCTACATTGCATGTTTTCGTTTTGTGCGCGTTACAGCCACCGACCGAAAGTATCCGGACTAATTTAACGGTGTTTTGAGGGTCCTTCATCGCATTCGTGCATTTCTCGACAAATACAGGAAGGACCCTCAAAACAGTTACTGTAACGATAAATTGTAACACTCTGGTTAATAGGTCACCGGATCTGACGCGGACTTTCTTTGCGATGCTTTTCTACTATATCTAGTGACGTTCGTGTGTGATTAGTTTGCAAGTGGTGTAAGAAATACAGTACACATTGTTTCACAAAGGTTTAAGTCTCACACACCGCAATATCTTGTCAGACGAGTAATCGCATTCATTTTTTAGAAAAATCTTCTATGAAACAAGGCTTTCTCATCATGTTAAATATTAGACTCCTTGCAATAAAGCTGAATGGCAAGGGTTCAAGAATGGAAGAACTGTATACAACGATCGATGTTCGTGAGTATAGAACGGTGTTCACGTTTTACAGTCAAAGTCCCCTGCAGCGCTTGTCACTTTGATGAAAGAACACTGCCTTCCGATTTATGCTGCGAAAGTCGACGGATACTTATTTCATCGTGATTCTATCTCAGAGCATGACTAGCTGACACTATCGAGGACATCCCTTGCGTGTGAATTTTCTCAATTTTGAATGCAATGGACGTTCACCTTGTTTCATATTCGCATTTAAATCGCGTTTTCTTTTTCATATGATCGCAAATTCTCTGCTACCAGATGATATTCTACACAAAATTTTTCGAACATTATGAAGTCCTCGAAAGCATGCCCAGTTGTATATCCGCGTCTAAAGTTATTGAGTCTGTGCCAAACACGTTACAGCGAGTCGTTCGATGACAATGCATCAATCTTTGTTCGGTTTACTTTCTCCACACCTATTCCTCGAGAATATCTGGTTGGCTCGATTGCATAGGCGTGCGATGGACGTTAAAATTATGCTATTATGAACATACTTATTTTTAGTAATAAGCAATCACGTATTGGTAATAAGCAAGCAAGCAAGTTTTGGTAATCACACAGCGTAAAAATCATAAACACGGCTGAAGGTCGCACAGCCTACTGCGGGGAGAGATTGCTCAACCGCTGTCAATTTGTTATCGTTTCCGCCGTTCCAGAACACTATCGTGGTGCTGTTCCTCTAATCATTCTAATGATGATCGCTATGGATGCACTTTGGGCGTTATTGAGCGCTTAACGTGCGGTTGTTTGGTGCCACGTAGCCCGCGGTTGCCAAGCTCTTGTCCCAATCATCGACAAGCGCAATGTTCGATGTACGCCCGCAATTCGAAAGTGCTCATGGAGTGGCAAAAGTGTTTAATGACGAGGGTCGCAATATGATGACTTTTCATTCACCTACTACTATTTAAATAACATTGTGACGTCAGAATTGCTGTGCATAATATCTGGATACTATCGATATATCAGCCAACCTCAACGGAAAGTTTTTTAAGCCCTTATTTAAACTGTTTTCCTTCGTTTTTGATCATAGCGATCTTCAGTAGTTGTGGATATGTAGGACTAAGCAATTCTACGAATTCGTTTTCTCAACCTAAAAGTTTTGATAGATGTCTGCATGGGATATCAGAGTGCGCGTCTCCCCCATCCAACTGTCACATTTTTGGACTGGAATCTAGGGACATTGACATTTATTTTTATTTTGTGAAATAGACCTCTGCTTTTGCATCAAATGATAGTCACTTAATAAGCCTTTGACCCGCTTTACTTCGATTTTGCGACGTTTAGTACGCTTTTGGGTTAGTATTAGGGAATAAAAGGCTTCACAGTATCACTCCTTCCACCAGACCACGAATTTCAGATTCTGATCGTGTTCAGATCTACAGAGTTATTGGGCTGTTTCAGCCAGGAAAATTTTCACCCACTGAATCCGTGTAAGTCAAAGGCGCTACTGGAGAAGAAACAAGCCGTATATTTGACCTAAATGGTCATTATGGAAGTCAAGAAATTGCTCACAGAAAAATGGACGACTACTCGACGAAAGAATGTCGTAACAGTACTCTTGATTCTGCTACTGCTGGCGTTTCTGAAGCATATAGAAACGAATTTCGCAAACATTGCATTATCAACCAATGGTTTTACATCTAACAATTCAATGAGTGCATCGACTTCAGTAAGATACAACCCCGCAAACAGAGCTATTCACATACTTGTTCTGGAAGCTAATGATAAAACGCAAGATGCCATTGAACTCTGTTCGATTTACTCCATTGCAAAGACCAATCCTTCTCGACCAGGTTCGTACCGGTATATCAACACTTTTAACATAACACTCTTTAGTATAATAGTATAAAGTCGGAGAGTCATGTAAGATTCCTTGGTTGTCCTTCGAAAATTGGGGGTGATTCCAGAACTGGCGATGTTCTCTCCGTACACTTTCCCATCATACGCCCTTGGATGAAGCCCTACTTCAACGATACCATATTCAAATACAGCTCGAGCGATTTTTCACTTAATCAGTATCTTAGGAGTTATTGTTTCGATACATGTTCGCTAAGTTTTGATACAATAATAGGCGGCCTGACGGAGCAAGACTGGCGATCAGATTCAAACTTCAAATAAACTCTTTCCACCTGCTCAACCATTTTTTATGACGTAATTGCTGAAATCCATTCCAATAGTCCTAACAACAGACTAAAATAAAACTTAAAATTTGCATATAAACAACACAACTTTTTTGTTACTTTTTCCTTCTGCTCTTTTAAGTAATGCGGGAGATAAAAGTAAGTGGGCAGGGCATCGCTGCGACACTCACCTCATTGGCACTCATTGATTTAATAATAATAATCGCTCCAGGTATTAAAATTGACTTGACTATGTTTCAGTATACATTCACACCAGGCACGACCTTCCAGAAAGCCATCTATGGACATCCACTTTGGAAAATGTCAAAATTATAAAAATAAATGATGCCACCATTTGCGACGCTACTCCCGCAGCTGCATTTTATCAAAAATTCCTTACACATCATCTGAAGACTTCGGTGCACGCGATCGCTGAACTATCCGATCTGCTTCGCTCTTGTATTATTTACAAGCAGGGCGGAACTTACATTGACTCCGATATTATCATGCTCAAACCATTCCCGGAAAACTACCGTAATTTTCTCCCTGATGAGCAGGGTGCGATCATGTGCAGTGTGATTGACTTCGATGCTGGAAATCTTAAATTGAATGAAGTCCTCACCAGGTTGGAATCCGACTATCAACCTGGAAAATGGGGCTCTATTGGTCCGGAAGTATATAAAAAGGTGTTTAGTCACAATATGACTTCAGTCACTATCCTGCCGGGACACATATTTTATCCAATTGGGTGGGGAGAGGTTTTGAACTTGTTGATTAAAGAAAACAGCAGGAAAGAAGCGTTCGACAGGATCTACCAGCACAACGACACTATCGGTGTTCACGTGTATAGAGCGATGTTCGCGTTTTACAATCAGAATCAGTATTCGTCCAGTTCAGCGCTTGGCACTTTGATGAGAGAACACTGCCTTCCAATATATGCGACTAAAATAGAAGGGCATTTCACATATCACGATTACATCAAACAAAATGGTTGACTGGTACTGTAGGATACATTCTTCGTTGGAGATATTCTCAACTGAACATGCCTGAAACGTTTGCCATATTTCATGCTTATATATATTTTTATGTGCTTCTGTGATATGATCGCGTTTCTCTGTAAGTTTACCACGCGTTGGTAATTAGGAAGTAAACGCGTTCGATGCTTCATTTTGACCGGACTTGCGTTTGCTTTCGGTGCAGTGGTGCTCAAATACACTCGTAAACTACATTCATGATTTCTTCGGCATTAAAAAACTTGTTTTGCAGTAGCGATTATCACATTGCAACAACAACCGCTTTTCGACTGATAATCGCACATTAATCGTGTTAACAGTTAAATCCGAATGCACCGATATTGCGCCCGCCGCGACGATTATCGTAAGCGCCAACCTCCTTCGATCCCCGCCATCAACTTCTGTAGCTAGGAGACTTGACGACTCCAGAAGTTTGAACATGAACTGTCCGGACAAGTTGGTATCTCATCCGAGACTAGAGAAATAGCCCTAGCAACAACAATGGAGGCATCGTTGCTAAATATTTGTTCACGGCGAAGAGTGCACCAATGCAAACATCATTGAGCACTTCTTTACGCCCAGTTCCTTCGTGTTTTTAAAAAAGTCACATCGCGTGTTGCAGTATGTCACATCCAGAGCGAAAATCGAATTTTCTGATTAGATAAAAGACGGTGATTTCTATTGTCCATCTTTTGATCTTTCTTTTGCCTATATTTTGACCCTTTTCTGCCCGTCTATTGCGTTTTGACAATTTTCGGTCGATTTTGATCAATATCTGTATAGTTAAAGTAGAGAGCTTGGGTTTCGTCGCGCCACTCGGAAGTAGCAGGATGTTTCATATGTTAACAGACGCGTGCATAGCAGAATTCACTAGTCGACCCGTTTCATTTTCGTTGCGGGTGCGACTACGAACTTTCGTGGGGCGGGCATCTCTCTGCGGGAAAAGTTTAATGACATACTTTCTCTATCAAACTGCACGCCCTATAGATGTCTGCCATTCACTGCAGTACACTGAACTGGGTAACTCTGCGGCGAAAAAAGAGATCGCTCGAGAAAGATGAATGGCGTCCTGCCGCCAGCTCGCGCTGACCGCACTGGGCGCAAAAGTAAGCTGCGCGGGTGCAAGCAGAGTGTACATAAGCCGCCGCTAGCTGGCACAGTCTCAGTCTTAGTCCTTCACCTCGTCGATCAGCCGACAAAACCTTTGCCACGCATCGACGCACCAAAATGCGCCTACTGCTTGTAATCCTTGGCTTCTGCTTGTTGGCCGCGACATTCGCCAGACCCGTCGACACAGTCGATGATGAAGAAAATGACGAGACCGAAAAGGTTATTCTTGAGCACTCTTGCAATTAAAACGGGAGTAGTCGCTGCGAGCTGGGTCAATACCCTCGCACCGCTCGTATAACTTAAGTGACAATTGATAGTAAGTATACTCTTAAATCTCTGAGGGATATTTCGCTGGGTCGCTGCGCCAGGCTCACTAATATCAGATAATATTTGAGGGTCATCTTCAACTGCTCCAGCTATCGACCATCAAATCTCGGGTTTATGGGACAGCAAAGACATTGTAATTCATTGTGTGATTGCCTTATTTATACAACTGTATTCTACAAATATTGTTGCTATACAAGCCTATGCGGATATCTAACTCTGAGCTTTAACCTCTCAACAGATCGATGAAATGAACAGCAACGAAGAAGATGATTTGGACTTCCGCAAAAAGCGCGAGCTGGACAGCTCAGAGGAATCGAGGGAAGATGAGAACACGGACGCGAGAAAGAAACGAGAGATGTCGGATGAAGACGGGAATGAAGGCGACGAGGCTCTAGACGAGGCTGTCGATGAGGCCCCCGGTGCCGTCGATGAGGCCACTGGTGCTGTCGAGGAGGCCCCCGGTGCTGTCGATGAGGCCACTGGTGCTGTCGATGAGGCTCCTGATGCTGTCGACGAGGCCGCCGAAGCTGAATCAGGCTCCAATGAACATGATCGTCAGCGGCGCGATGTTGACAGCGACAGCGACGAAGAGGTAAGTTCTATGGTAGCTGTTTACAACGCTGCAATGTGTGGCCTAAATTTGACTGCATCGCATGCTTATAATGCTGCAATACTGGCAAATTTCGTTCGCTGGGTTTGGCGTGAAATTCGAGCAGCCAAGAATACAAATTTCAAAACTATATTTCTCTCTTTTTCACTGAACGAGGGGAAAGGCTTTATGCTAATTACATGCAATAAGATATTAGTGAAACAGAGGTTATTAACTAATCGCGCAAAAATCTGTACAAGTGGTCGGTTTAGCTCGGCTCGGCCTAACATAGCCACCTTCGCATCCATCGCAATGAGATACTCAATTTTATGTATTCTTGATTACTGCACTCAGATTAGGTTCACATTTGAGCGCCATTAATTTTTCGCACAGAGAGAGCAGTCGATAAACTCAAGTCTTCTTCTTTCCTAAAGTGACAGAGAGTAAAAAGTGCAAAGTTTGAAAGCTGTGTCATCAAATATCTGTTTTACGCTTAAATTTCGCTTTCGCCGCGGATACGTCAAAGCAGTGCAAACCAGGCAGGGGCTAGAAACTAGATATTTTTGACTCTAGATCGCAACTTTCCAAGTGCTCGACATTGTACTATAGTATTACTTCCTGCTTTTTGTTAAGGCTTCTAATAGGTGGTACCTGCCAAGGGTCAGTTTTGTAAAACTGTTTTGTTCATTTGATCCCAAGACGTGTCTTGCTGGTTTTGCGATTTTTATCAATCATACAGCAAATAATATCAAGTAACTATTAGATTCATTTATAATCCATTAGTACATGCGGTTTCTTTCGTTGCATATTTTCATTTGTTCTAGCTCCAAGACGAAGATCGTCTCAAACGTCAGGCGACTGTGGACGAGGACAGCAAGAGTGATTCGAAATCCGACGAGACCGCCCAGCTTCCGTCTGACTAATCACAGTGTGTTTCGGAGAGAGAGTTTCATTTCTATATATCTGTGTTTTTCTTACGGCATAGTGTGTGATTGCTTGAAATTAATCGCTAATCGTATCTGAACGTGCAAACAGTAAAATACATTTTGTATTGTTGTTGACGCAGCGCCATTGCTTCTCGTTTTTTCCAGTCGTTAATTTTTCTGGGCTCTAATTACAAGTTTTTCCAGTAACAGGACTTCTATTTATTTGAAAGTAGGAATGCTAGTTCGTGATGTGCTTAGAGTGAACTAAACTGCAGTACTTTGATGAATGCTTACCTTCTGAGCTAACCACCGTCCATCGCTACTTGCGTTTATTGACGACTTATGACATGGTATGATATGCACAACATGTGGAGAGAATCGTTTGATGGGTACAACGTAAAGTGCCTTCGCGTTTTAGCCCTAGAAATTTAAATCTTTGAATTAAAACAAGATCGGCTCGTTTTTCAAACTTTTCCTCATTATTTTTGCACTGAGAGCATAAAGTTTTATATAATCAGAGTTAATTGCATATTATACGTTTCGAAGACTGATTCTATTTTTGTCTATTCAAAATTCTCACTACATTATTAATCTATCGAACCGGCACAATATCCTAACATGTGCATACCTTATGTCGGCCTCAAATGCACAAACTTCACACAACTTGGAGTTTAAATAAGATCAGTGATCAGTACGAGTTTTACGTCCGTACCTCTGTTTTTTGCATTCTCTCTCTAAGGAAAGTACTTACTTTTGCTACGCAGCGCTCGGTCAGATATACAGGGTTCCCATAAGCGGTATATTTTCATGGGATAACTTTCTTTTGAAGATGCAAAATAGAAGCACAGTCCCGCCAGCAGTACTTTTTATTTCATAATGTAACAGTATACAAGTGACTACCCTAGTGGTGTAAAGAGCCGCCTAAGTGCAATAGTATCCAGAGAAATTTGTTTGATTGACGGTGTTTTTCGAAAATGGAAGAATGCTGTTTGGTTATGGCCATTCGGTAGAGCTTCATGATCTAATGATTCACGGCAAGCGTGGGGAATATTCCAACTGTTTCTAAATCGATGATGTATGGAGAGGAATGTGGAGTCAATGTGGGGACATGCGTACTTTGCACCACGTGAATCGCACGCGCTCGATCGCTCAAGATCAGCTGACTGACATCACTTTGTGTAAACTAAACCGATCGAAACCTTTAGATCCACATTAAAAACACGGATATCTTTTCGTCCTCTCGACCTGCTCCTTTTGAACTCCCAACCGCGATGAAAGATTATTCATAGATTCAGTCGATCTGCATCGTTGGTGGTGTTCACAAATGCGGAGCAGAGGTGAGTTTCGGAGGATATTTTGAGTATGTACACCACCCCACAGTGTTTCATGCCTTTCGAGTTCGAGGTGATTGAGAAGGTAGTCAATTTTTTCGATAAACAGCAAACATGTGCTAGAGTAAAAGTATGGTAACTTCATTGAAGAAGTTGCCAATTTGGGTCACGAAAATTATTGGGGAGTTGATGCTGTCAAGGGGGTGATGTTGTGTGGCCTAGTGGCTAGAAGTTTAGGCTCCCATCCGTGAAGCCCAATTCGACACCATCAACGGAAAATCGGTGTCAGGCATGTCACGGCTGACTGAGTTAAAAACATCATTGTCGCAACAGCAAGAATAACGCCCTCAAGTCAGCCGACTGTACACTCAAGAAAAGTACTTCCATGTTTGACAGTATTTAAACGTTAGTATATAACAACTAAAGCGTTACTGTCCAATCCGCTAGTATACACTGTCAAACATGGCATTACTCTTTCAGAGTATACTCTCAAAGCCCAACCATATGCCCCTGTCAGGCGCCGAAGGAACTTGGCCACACAGTATTTCGAACTATTGCTCCTCATCGTTGCGCCGGCGGGGCCAATAGATCCAGACGCGAAAATGATCGTTTTGAAGGTCTTGTAAAGTTCAAAGTTTGATATCACACCCCACCCATCTCGGGAGCACTTTGCATGAACCTTTATGAACTTTTAATGAACCTTGCTGTAGTAAAGTAATTCGTCCGCTTGACGGCAAGCAGTAACATAAGAGAAGACGGCCATAGTATGATGGCCGTTTTTGTCCGACAATTTCTCACACGCCGTTCACAGCAGATGCTATTTTGTTGATAGCCTCATTTCCAGCCCTTATACTTTTGCACCTCAAAGCACGCGACAGAGAAGTAATAAATTTGCATATAGTTTTGTGTTGCAAATTAGACATTCAGCAAGAACTCAGAGAGAAAGATTCTAATTGCAAGATGAGACAGAAAAGTAGATAAACTTTCATCCGCCAAGTCGAATTGAGGGTGAAGTGCCATCACGGCACGGGTTGTTGAGTGTAATTATCTCATACTCTGTTCATTGGGAAAACATACACAAAGCTCCCGATGCTGTTATTTAAAATGAACGGAAAAGATAATCAGAGTTACACAAGTATCTACGATATTCAGTCAAGCACATGATGCTCTTGGGCCACTGAGCTACTAAGCCGGTCACGCCTTACTTCGCTCGCTGTGTTCATGAATGCGGCGCCACATTGTGTATTCGATGATGCAGCATAAACGTCATTTTCTAACAAACTTTGAAACTATCTGCTTACTCTTGGCGGTTCGATTGAAAAACTTGCGAGAAATTTCATCCGATTTGGATTACTGTCGTGTTAGTGATCTCAATACAGATTCCTAGTATGAATGATGACAGCAGATGCGAAGTGACAGAACGATGTATGAGACAGCCGGAGTCGGCGAGGCGCGTGCCGACTGCCCGTCTCACAATTACTTGTAAAGGTCGTCCTTTTGCCTGCGCGGCAGCAAATATAATTCACGATTCTTTTTCAGTGTTGGCGCACTGGTGAACTCTCTGAACCGCTATCTCCCGCTGACCGCCGCCTCGGCACGTGCCCCCATAATCCACAGACAGACACCATTAATCTTGTTCCATTGGCGCGGCAGACGAGGTTGGAGACAGTGCGAAGGCGTATCCTTGATCTCATCATCTAAACGCTCTCGCAGCGACGGTCAATGACTTCGATTAAACTTGATTGGTGGATTGATTAAAAGTTTCGATTCGCGGTCACCGGCGTGGCCGAGGCGGTGGTTGTCAACAGAAACCGGTTATAGTCAGGTCGAATGAATTTGCGGCGAGACAAAAAGAAAACTGTTATTGATTGACTTTGGGCGGAGAGAAGGCGCGGAGTTTTGCGGTCGCCGCCTCGCCGGTTCGCTCGCGATCCAATATCCCCGAACTTAGAGGAATGGCATAAATCTGACATCATCGGGGCCGCTATAAAAGGCGCCGGCAGACGGCTGCCAACACTAACACCTCAGTTGGAACCATCCCTCTCAACCGCCGCCTCTGCTGTTACTTGTTCGCAACCCGACCAGTCTAGAGTTTGAAGAAGATGCGTCTATCATTTTCAATCTTCATAGGGCTTAGCCTGCTGGCCGCCGTGCTTGCGGCCCCAGTTCCGCAAGACGATAGCGAGCCGAACAACGATTCCAAAGAAGCCAGCTCGCCGGTCGAGGGCACGGAAGACAAGCAAGAGGTACTGTAATTCCATTCGAAAATATACTCTAGGGCACTAAAGAGTAGCGAGCAATGTCTTTGCATATTTATTGTAAGGCACTTTGTTTAAGTAAGCCTAAAAAATTTTGCGTACTAGAGAACATTTTAAAGCGAGTGGGAGAATGAGATTCACTTCTTCATAATTTCCATACCGTAATCAGTATTGTGAATACGAACACCTCTAATAAGGATACGGTAATCAGGCATGA
>NIUQ01000643.1:0-44787 GCA_002796945.1 Plectus sambesii
GCGGAAACCTAGCAGATTATATTGAAGTTTCTTCGATAATAAATCAGTCAATTCTTCCAATTAATACTGATGAATATCCGTAAGTTCTTCTATTTTCATGTAGTAGTGACAAGTAGTTTGAACTGCGACAACTCCACATTCAGTTACGTTTAAAATTCGCAGTTAATTTATTTTATAATATAATATTTATTAGTTTATTGGAATATGTACACTAAATCAAAGTTAATAAATAAAATTCTGGTACAATCCTACAGTACTGAACAAAAGTGAGGTTATACCGGGTGTTCAAACTTTTTCTGACACTTTATAAACGCATGGTGTTCAGCTCAGAGTGGTCCAATTGACCTAAAATTGGGTTCATTTGAAAGCCCTACATATGGAGTTTTTTTGATATACTATGATTTTTTTCCAAGGGGGCGTGTCCCTAGAGTATCCCTAAAAACGTTTATTCAAAAGATACAGTCAACTGTGTTTATAACGCCTGGCTCTATAACGTCGCTGGGTTTATAACGTCGGTCCTTGGCTGGTTCCGTGTACTATTTTTTGTACAGGGCTAACTGCCTCTATAACGTCGCTGTCTTTATAACGTCGGTCTTTGGCCGGTCCCTTGACCGACGTTATAAAAGCAGTTGACTGTATCAAAAAAACTCCAGAAGTAGGGCTCTCAAATGAGCCCAAGTTTAGGTCAATTGGACCACTCTGAGCTGGACACCATGCGTTTATAACGTGTCAGAAAAAGTTTGAACACCCTGTACAATAACTAATATCGATTAAAAGTGATTTCATCACTGAAAATGCTCAAAGATCAGAAATGTGTTGTAGCTTTATTAAATAGCAGCTGAAATTTTATTGACAGGGAGATTTTTCGCTACTTAACAGATATTTTGCTAAGGAGATATCATTTTTAGAGAAAATTCCTCTTTGCAGATGCGTCAAAGTTGAGGTCCAAACTAATAAAATTTAAAAGCTTTTAAAACACGCTAAAAAAGTAGGATTTTTCCATGAACACATACGCCATTTTCATTTTAATATGGGTATTTCCCAAATCAAATAGCACACTCTATTAATTTAATTTCAAAGAAGTGTCCTTATTAAAGTGAAGATAGTATAAATCAGCATTGGTACATTGTTACCATGCTTTTAAATCATAAAAATTCAGTACAATGGTATGGACGGAAGGCGCTTGGTCAGCGAGACAGGAGGACTGCTTCCTCGCCATCCGTCAGAAAGATCAGTATAGATCTCATTTGCAAATCCAAAACTACAAGTGGTATTGATACAATGCGACTCCGATGACCAAAAAAATCATATGTGACATGCCCAATTAGCCCAACAGCCGTTAAGGTAATTTCTATGGGCTGGGTTCAAGTTCCTCATTCACTTTGATACTACCTTCTGCCATGTTTTGAGCTCTTGGTCAACCAGGTTTCTTGATGTGCCACGGTGGCCGTATCTTTATGTGTTTACACAAAGAGTAAAGCTACAATGAAGCTTAAATGAATTTCTGTATATATACAGTTAGAGGTGTAACGGGGTCGGGGTAACCCCGGACCCCGCGGGGTTACCCCGACCCCGACCCCGACCCCGACCCCGACTTTTGAAATCAACCCCGACCCCGTCCCCGACTCCGACCCCGACTTTTGATAATTTATCCCAACCCCGATCAACCCCGACCCTGAATATAAAATCCACCTCTCATCCCCACTATAAATTTTGTTACAAGTATTAGTGAAGGATGCTGTCTTTGGGAAAGTCAACAATCTGTCACTCATACAGCTGATAATAACTCATGTTATTCTCGTAAATTGTCTCATCTCACTCGCTATAGCGGGCTCTATTTCCTGCAACTAACTAAATGCCTCCTCAAAAACCTGTAGTGTGGGATTATTTTATAAGGCAAATTGGCGATAGCGATAAGGCTTTGTACGAGCTCTGCAATGCACTTAAATTGTGCAAGATAGTTCGACCAAGAATTTTGGCGATCATGTGCAAACCGCCCACAAAATCAGCCTTTGATAGTGAAATAACGATGAGTATATTTCGAACGAGGCTAACCAGTTCAAATTCCCGAAGCAATCCAAATTAGATGAAAGAATGAAACGAAACCTAGACTATTTTCTGAGATCAACTAACTATGCGAAGGAGTTTCCTATCCACTAGTAATCAGACCGTCGCTATTTATCTGCGCTACCCAGCAATGTCCCTAGCGAACGCCTGTTTAGCGGTGCGATCCTTTTGTACGGGATAAGTTGTGAAACTGCTTGGATGGTGGAAGGGCTGAAGGATCTATTTTCGCTCACTGCAACTCGAAGAGCATTAACTATCAACTTCTGCAATACTAGTGCACAGGCCCACCATTTTCACTTAATTTAAGAATTTGTCTTAAATTTTGGTTCGCTGTCTTAAATCTTATAAGACACAAAAAAATTTAAGACAAAAAAGGAGCAGACAAACATGTAAATTTTTGTCATTCGCTGAAACGTTATGATTGTCTTGTCATCTTTTTGTCTTTCTTAGAAATCAAATTTTACTACTAAAAGCCTATTCTTCTTTTTCATAAAAAGAAATTTCGCAAAATTCGCAAAAACGATGTAATATTTTGTCTTAGATTTTGTCTTAAATTGAAAGCGTTTGTCTTAAAAATTTCTTAAATTTCAGAAAATTTGTCTTAAAAGGCCATTTTCGACCTGGCATCCCTGCTAATGCACGTTCTACAGACATCCCATTTGCTTTCACTTACGTTGACGTTTAAGTGAAATATTTCACATGTACATGAAAATTTTGCGGCTAATGAGGGATAATAACAACAAGCAAATTTCAAAGCCGGGTTTTGAAGAATGAGGTTAAATTTTTGTAGGTCATTGTCAACCCCGACCGACCCCGGGGTCAACCCCGACCTCAACCCCGACCCCGACCCCGACCCCGACTTTCCAACCCCGACCCCGACCCCGACCCCGACTTTTGAANGGCAAACCCCGACCCCGACTCTTCAACCCCGACCCCGACCCCCACCCCGACTTTTTTAAAACCCCGACCCCGTTACAGCCCTAAGTATGACTAATGATAAATTTAAATTAAATGCGCACGATGGGAAGCAAATTGTGCTGCGACATTTACTAGTAAGCGTGGCTCTACTGTTTGTTTTAAAAGAAGCTATTAAAGCTATTATTTAGTCGTGCGCTTATTGTAGTATAATAAATTTTGTGTATCATTTTTATTGAAATATAACAGTTACGCTAAACAGCTTTGCATTAACTTAATTTGAATCATTTTAGTGCGAATGCAGAGGTCGGGCGTGTCGGTCGTCGGTCGATTGCTGTCCGCAGCTAAACCACTCAATGCCAGCCTATGACGTTTTCGGCCGACTCGTCCCTGAACATAAGGGACCAATCTTTGAGTGTTCAGATTTGTGCGTCATTTCAATTCCTATGCAACAATTAAAATCTTGTAGCGTAAATACAATCAATCTGTTTAGGATATAAGATCGCGTCAGATTTTTTTAATGGTCAAGTTCATCAAACTGGGATGGGACATCTCTGAGGATGAGATGATTACTCTAGTGCTTCTTTCCAATAATGCATTTCTATAGAATGTATACACTTTTCTGTATGCGACGAAAATCAATAATTCTTTCATTTCACTATTGGTAGTCGCAATAAGGATGCCAAATTTATTGTCAAAAGCCTTGATATAAGATATTTATATGTAACCCACCTTGTACTCTTATTAACGTAATATCCTAAGCTATTTGAATTGACATTGTTCATAGGTGTAAATGTTCAAAAACGTGCGTGAATCGGCAGCTGCAAAACGGTCGACAAGTGACACTCGAGTTGTTGAGGGCGCAGTCGCCGTACCAGTGGACCGTTCGGACGCTTCGTGACCTGAAGAAAGGCACGTTCGTCACTGAGATTGTTGGCGAGGTATGATTGTGTTTGTTTACTGTGTGCTAATTATCTTTCCGTCATGAATTGTATTCTTTAAACATGGTTTAAAAATTGCCCTGTTGCAAAATTTGATGATTGAGGGGCTTCAAATTTGAAGCACATGGATAGGCTGGTCCGCGGAATAACTTGCTGCATCTTGACGTTAGAAGGATAGCGCTACTGACCTAATGTCGCACCGACTAATGTTTTATTTGAGGATGGCCCACAGACTGAGCCAATTTTATAGCTGGTATGCAACCATGACTCTACTTACTAAACTAAAGTTACTACTAAAAGCTAGTAAAGATTCTTTAATTAAAGCCGCTAAGCTAATACGGCATTGGTAATTGCAATTGACCGTGGTGTTGTAGGTATTGGACTTGCATGAGGCGGCACATCGATTGGCTTCTTATGGACCGAAACATGCAGTAACGAATCTGCTCGAGTTGCGCTATAGTGATGGAAGGCCGCGATACGCGCTTGACAAGACGCTGTATGGAAATATTGCCAACTTTATTCAGCACAGTGTCAGTTTATTTTGCGCTTCTAAGAATGCTCACTCATATAGTTGTCTCAAGCGCGATGGATTATTATTATCGGCTGCCGCTTTTGAGGTCACTATACCGTCGATGAATGTGATTTCGGCCACTTTTAACGAATATTTGCGATTAAGTAAACATTAAAATTTCTAGTAAAATATTTATGATAGGAAGTGATTATTAGTGTATTAAGGAGTATATATACGAAATTTCACGTCAAACCGACTAATATTCGCGGAGATATAAGTTTTGAAAGACGCGCACCTACGCCATTTAACGGCAGAAAGGTGAATGTCATTCCGGCCACTTTGCCTTTTGACAATTTCTCAAAATTTTCTAAATCAACCAATAAAATCGTCCATCCTACCGAATAATAGCTGGTGAAAAGTAGATTTCAATGATATATGAAGCTTAAATGGAAAATGATTTGCTGAAAAGTTATAATCAAAAGAAAATTATCACTACGCCCCGCGGAAAAAACTGGTACAAAATTCGAGGATGCTCGAATCGGTCGCCATATTTCTTCATTCAAAATATGAACCTAATAAATTTTGTAACCAAAAGAAAGCTCATAATTCAGGCTTTCCATTGGTATACTTTTCGTTCGATTCCGTTTAGTTTTAGTAGCTTAATTATTCAATCTTATCAAAGTGGCCGAAATCACATTCTGGCCGGAATCACATTCATCTACGGNCATACTTTTCGTTCGATTCCGTTTAGTTTTAGTAGCTTAATTATTCAATCTTATCAAAGTGGCCGAAATCACATTCTGGCCGGAATCACATTCATCTACGGTATGAGCTGATCATTTTTATAATGGCCGTATTTCATATTTATGACAACACTGAAATATGCGTTTCTATGAAAAACGCAGTTGCTGGTGAATGGCCTGGTTTGACTCAATGGTCTGTGTGAAGCGATAGTGAACGCTGTCAAATAACAAACTGTAATGAACTTTCAGTGCGAACCGAACTTGGAGATGCGCTTGGTGTACAGTGAGATGCATGAAGAGGCGGCGCCTCGATTGGCACTCTTTTCTGTTTGCGACATTCCCGCTCATAGTCTGCTAACTGTCGATTTTCGGCCCGATCCCGCGCATTGTAGGTATTTTGCTTTTACGATTGGATTTTCAACCTTGCATTATTGACTGCTCCACTTTTGCCATTATAGAGAGATTTTAACAATCTGCTAACTAAAGTGAGCAATTTCGCAGTTGATATAAATGTGAAGATTATTTGTACGCTTATATATGACTACATTTGTTGCTCAAAAGAACGTCAGAAAGTTAGCCATAGTGCTCCTGATAAGAGCGGTTTCTGACAAAAAGATCAATTATAGCTCACTGGCAATCATTTTACTCTATGAGAAGTGGCTTCATTACAACGCAGAACTTCAGAGAGCTTTTTAAATTGTTCAGTTTATTCGCTTGTGGATTAAATACACGGCAATATGTCTTTGTTTTTCAAGATTTTGTCATAGGGGTAGTAATCTTTAGCGCATTGACTTCTTGGGAAGGTAAATGTAACTTTGCAATAATGATCATTTGGTTCTTTACTATAAAACATGCAAGTCTGTAATTAAACTGCTAAAGCGACTATTTACAGATGACGACAATGAAATCAAACGACTGAAGAAGAGTGGCCTCGATTTTGTTCTATGCAACTGCAGCGCGAACCGCTGCCGAAGAGTACTTTGGGTGGATTCCAAGAAATAACTGATCTTGTGATTGCTTCCTACTTTGTTGGTTCGACAATAAATTCCTGTGACGTCATCTGTATCATATCATGCAGTGAAAATTGTTAAAGATTCGTAGCCCAAACGCTACAGGTTGTTGCTCGGACACATTTTTGAACGATGAGTTGAATACGAGAAGAGCCCCTTGTTGGCAGCCATGGTACACAAAGCAAGATTACAGTCCAAATTTGTCAATTTTATGTATAAGTTATCAGGTTGACGACAGTTATCTAGCAAATTGGACCTCCCCTAAGATTTAGTGTTATGAGGCGCAGTCAGACTAGTGACAGTTGCAAGGTATCCGCAAAGATATCATACTTGACCTTATTCTTATTTCCTGTTCTGGCAGCGTCTGGTCTATCTCCACTGCTCTCCTTTCCTATTGTATAACTGCTCATATCGTAATAAATTGTTGCCTCAACTCCAACAGCAAGCAATGAACTGCATTAGTCACTTATAATGGTTTTGCGAATTTCAGGATAATCTTGTAGGTTGAATAGGATACCCTCTTCCGCTAGAGTTGGTCTTCTACTTCTAAGTACCTGTTGCAATAAGTTTTGAAAGGGAAATTCATAAACCGACGTCATGTGTGACTTGAGTCAACTTCTATAATTCAGCATTGCTTGGCATTGTTGCTGAGGATAATTATTTGTAGAAGAAACTAGCCGGTCGTTTTTGCCTTTTAACTGGCAGCTCGTTCCTCTTACATATTATTTTAGCGCTCTTGTTCGGTTACTTCTGTAGTCCCCTCGCATTTGCCTCTTCCGACATGAAACGTCGTATTTCTTTCGTTTTGAAGTTTTTAAAGGCCTGAACATACTTTTTTAACGCACGCCGCAGCGGCGTGCGTTAAAAAAGTATGTTCAGGCCTTAAGAGCCGCAAATGCATGCTACAAATATCAAGCTTGAGCAAATTAGACTTATCTTAGTTGTTCACACTAAATTTCCTTTCTGGCAAACACTCTGGAAAACTATAGATTCAAAGAGGACCTTTTACTTTCATATATACGAATGCCAAATTGTCCACAGTGAAACCAACACTTCTTAACCTCGTGAACTGCTAAGGAGGTCTTATCGCAGATAAACCTATGCGGCATCGAGTTGCGAAAATGTTCAGCGCGGATCAAGAGGCCTTTCAAAGGCACAGATTGACGTTTCACTGCCACCGTACCGTTAACATACTTACAATTGCTAGGTTTTGAGATGACATCGGTTTTATCGTACCACAGTTAACTGACTGCAACTTGAAATTATTATTATTTCATCATTTCAATCGTTTTCATCCCAAAAATCGTGCATGAGACTTTTTGTCACAGTAACCGTTTAAAACAGTGGAATAGATAGAAAAACGCTATAACGCTTAGCTAAACTAGAGTAAAAATGTCACAGTTGCGTTTGGCGTTGTGATTATTATCATAGTGTGGTAAATCGTCAACATATTAACAGAATCAACAAAACTCGCTGTCACAAATTAGCTGTCGACGCCCGCAGAGTTATTGCAAAAGTCCCGTTTCAGAAGCCTGAATTTCGAGAGCTGCAGCGTTTTACAACCGCTTTCCTTTTATCTCTCGAGATCACATCTGGGCGCTGATTGGTTTTATCGATTTCGGAAAAGTATTTGCGATCGACACAGGTAATATCAAATTTGAAGATGAGAGGCAAGATTTTTGGTTAGAGTATGTCGTATATCCTGCAATAATCGCGCCCTGGGCAATTATTTTCCACCTAAACTTGAGGGGGGGGGGGGCATTTATTAAAGGGTGGACAATTATTATTTCAACGGATGTTTGAATGAGATGCTCATGTTAGTGAGAGGTCATTTGTTTTTTCAATCGCAACATCAACTTACAACATTACTCATAATTTAAAAGAATATACTTGATCAGTGGTCGAATTTGAATGGAAGCTCAGTGTTGACTTACACTGCACAGGCGGCTAATGTTATAATCACTCTCAACCATCACCCCCTTCAGATTACTGATTTTCCCTTGAGCTCATGACACGCCCGAACCTTTTCATGCACATTATATCATATTGCCTGCCTGTGTGGAATTGTATGGTTAAAATTGAATTGGGCTGATTGCATGAGCGGCTATTGATGATTGGTATAATGTGCAGTTAACTTTTGTAAGTTGCAACTGTATTTGAGTTTAGCTATGGACACGCTGCGCTCGACTTTTCTCGACTTTTGCGAGCATTTCTCCCGCGCTCTGATCGGCCACTCTTGGATTCGCGTGCCGATAGCGCTTGTCACTACACTTCTCTTCATCGTCTACCGCATCTTCGCCTGGTTAGTTTTTCTCGTTGTTGTTTCTACTGACGCGCATAGTTCAAATTCAGAGTTGATAATTTGCACAGCATAACTGAGTTTAAATGGTGTGGTAGATTACGACGCATGCATAAGCCGTGACTCTTATAATATTGTTAGATGACGGGGGTTGACTTTACGCTGAGATTCACCAAAATAGTATTGCTGAACAACTGCTGTTATTGAAGTATAAGCAATAATAGATACAAGAGAATCTCATTTTCATTTTTAAAAAACCTGATTAGTGTTCTTTATATTTGGGTGTGAATCTTGAGGCTAGTTTGTAAATAAAAGGTTACGTTTCTTGGTCACGCATAGACTACGCTTTTTAAAGGGTAAATGTTCACAATCATCGACTTTTAGGTTGCTCGCACCAATTCAGCTCGGACAACTAGACGTGAGGAACAAGACGGTGCTGATCACGGGCGCGAGCAGCGGCGTGGGTCGGGCATTGGCGTTCCGCTTCCATCGTGCCGGTGCCAAGCTCATTCTCACCGCGCGCAGTGTCGACAGCCTGAAGCAGCTGTGCGCAGAGCTCAAAGCGGTTTGTTACGCTTCTCTTTGTTAGCTCTGTGCACTATTCAATAATTTAGTCTGTCCATCTGTTTATCAAACTAGAGGCTTTTGCAAATAAAATAATGGAATGGCTAATCGCGCTCATTCCAAATGGTTTATTAGATTTTGCATGGAAATTACACTCTGTCTGGTCTCATGCATAGTTACAGTCCTTACGCGGTGTGTACGCTGCAACTTTTGATTGCAAGAGGGTGTTTCAGTAGCTGCAGCCTTTATTACCGTACCTAGCAGAATAGGGCGTGGCCAACTCCATTTATCTCCATATGTTCCAAGACACCATAATTATACAGTACTTCGCACAATTACCTATACATAATTCGTGGAGCTTGCAAGTGTTTGTGGCGGGTGGTCTGTTTCATTCGAGCGCATGCATTGCAGCATAATGAACATCAGTGCAACCAAAATTATAGCTGCGCGCTGCAGCTGTGTAACATCGTTTGAAATTACAAAAAATGCTTGTTGTTTCGTAAGCTACAGTGAGCGCCACATTTGAATTGCCGCCTCTGCAGCGCGCAACTCTTAGCTACACATGTGAGTGCGAAGGGTGCATCCCCTTAAGACACTTTTTATGCTTTGTGTTTGTTACATAAATGTAGTGTAACTATTATACCGTTGATTCTTTCTTAATAAATTTGGTAAAAAGGGAACCATCGTAATTATGCCTTGCCAACATAGACGTTGACAATTTTATCCATTTTACCAGGGCATAATTACGTCTCCTTAAGATTAAAACATGCCAGTGATTAAAGTGATACCAGACAGCAAGTTTTAGTGAAGATGAAAGACTTGGCTCATGTTTACCAAATGTATTGTTAATATGCTGTTGCAGGCGAATAGCACCAATCCGAATGAGCCAGTGTACCGTCATTTGGACATGCTGAACCCGGCGGACGCGGCCGAATTGCGCCATCTGTCGCCAAACGGACAGATTGACATTTTGGTGAATAACGCTGGCCAGTGGATGCGCGGCTCGTGCAGGTAATAGTACTTACTATTAATTGCGTCACTTGTTCAGTTTCTCTAGACATGTCATACAATAACAACATCAGCAGACATGATTAAATTATTAGGTATCGAAATATTGGAAATTCATAAGATGTTAATGTAATAGTCAGTGTCAAATTTCAAGTTGTATTTGTAATTGCAGAGAGACGGCGTTGACCGTTCATCGGCACATTATGGACGTGAACTATTTCGGACATGTGGCTGTGACGCAGGCTTTGATCGACGCCATCCCCGCCGGCGGCAGTGTCGTCGTTGTTAGCAGTGCAGCGGGCCGCTTCGCTGTTCCCTACGGAAGCGCGTACAGCGCTAGCAAGCACGCCATACAGGTTCAGTTAGTCTTAGCTGATTGTTATAATGAGGTGGAGGCGCTGTCGGTCCTTTGCTTTGCCACTTTGACTCCCTTCCTCAATCTTTCATATTTAAAAGTAGCCTAAATCAACTCCCTCTTGTTGGAAAGGCACGTCTACTTGATGTTAATTTAGAGGGAAGCTGTCAATTTTTGGTATGAAAAATTGTTTTCATACTAAAGAGTGCAGTTCATTGTTGAAAAGAGCTTTTCCTCTCAGCGACGTTCAGCCATTAGTTAAATATACGAAAGAAATGTAATGTATTTCGTGTAAATTTTCAGGCGTACTTTGACGCTCTTCGCGTGGAGGAGCGCCATCTGAACGTTCTGGTGGTCAGTCCCGGCTACATCAACACCAATATGTCCTACTCTGCGCTGACCGCCGACGGCGCGTTGCTGGGCAAGGCCGAGCGCAACATGGTCAATGGCATGAGCGTCGAATACGCCGCTGAGCAGATTTACCAGGCGAGTATTCTCACAGAATTTTAACATTCTCACAGAATTTATTTTTTAAGTAATCTTACATAGTACAGAAAATTGCTCGTTAAAAAGCTTTGAATGAAAAAGTATTCTGCAATAACTTTGTTTATCCGATTGATTGGGCGGACGGCGCGATCGATAGTTGATGGCGTAAGTTGCGCCAAAATGCCGGCTTTAAAAATATTTCCCTAAACGCAAAAGGAAAACGTGTTTATCATCGTTTTGCATGTATAAAGTGGGTCAGCGATAAGTTGAATGCTTTTTTCTGTCAGTGTTTGAACTCTTATAGTTTAATTCATGCAACTGCGGGAATTCGAACTTCAAAATATATAGCAGCTGTTCAAAAAAGGTCTTCGGGGAACGACATCAAAGCACCGAATATTATCTGTACAGCCTTAATTTCATTTGCAGTATTATTTTTGCGTAATATTAATATTCAATAGAACTATACGGAATATTATTATTATTATTGCTTTTATTATTATTATTATTATTTTATTCTGCGCTCACGACTGTTGCAAAATGCAGGCGACAGTGGACAAGCGAAAGGACGTGATCATTGCGCCGTTCGAACCGCAGTTTGCCATCTTCCTTCGGTACTTTGCGCCCGACCTCGGTTTCCATCTGGCGCGTTGTAATGCCGTCATCGAACTCGAAAAGGAGAAGCGAGAAGAAATGAACTCGTCCTAGTTCATTCTCGGTTTTACCGTTCTCAGAGCGAATTCGTCGCTATCAGACGGCTATCTCTTTAGCATTCCATAAGATTGGAATTGACCGCCGTAACCTGCCAGTCACACCCTGCGTATTACAGTCTATTGTACTTGTGGTCCTTCGTTTATGATATCCACTCGAGATTTATTGTGGCTCAGGTCAAAATATATATATATGTGCTCTTTTTACCTTGCGACGATTTCGGCGTTTCTCACTGAGTGGTTCCATCGCGGAATCGCTTGTTCGCTTTATCAATATGAGCATCCTTGCGTGTCAAACATTTTGCACTCTCGTACAGCATCAGATCATTCTGTCTTTAATTGCTGAGCTGTGTTCATTATTCATTCTGTGACTTTGCTTTTGGATAGTAATTTTGCTGCCACAATTGCCCTATTTTTCAGTGATTTGTAAGTTGAAAACATGCATTTTGTGATTTCTTCTGTCCTATATGCTTTTGCATGTCCAGATTTTAAACGAGTATTTTTTATGTCTGTATTGGTGTTCATTATTCTCTCATTTAAATTTTAGAAGAAAAGCTGTATTAGATCTTTGCGATCTTTTTGACATGTGTTGGTAATAGAGCGCACGCAACGCAATAGAAGAAGACACCCTTCCCTTAGCTGTATTGCTGCCGTACGGTCATTAATTGTACGGATATAAATCATTAGCGTTCGCAGACGCGAATCGACTGGAATGGGGGACGCTCGGCGGCCGATTCGGTGCATTTGAGATACAGAGCGGTAGAACACGAGATGAATCCGTTTGTCATATTATCACACCGATTTATGCTCGCTTTCGCAGGGTGCTTCTAAGAAAGATCTCTAACAAAATACAATAAGAACGGTAAATAATCACATAATGAATTGCGCTGCACATCTGTCGTACCGTATTTATTCTAATAGAACGACAGTCTCTAATAGTACGACAGTCTCCAATAGTACGACATGGTACGGTCTCTTCGAAAAATAGTACGACTGTCTCTAATAGTACGACATGTCGTACTATTAGAATACTGATATCTCATTATCAAGGCAAACGGATTCGGTAGCCTACACTGCTTGTATGTTCTCGCCTCGCGCTTTGCGTGTCATGTGCAGTCCTTTTCTCATAACTTNTCAGGAGCAAGGGCAGCCAAACCAGGAGGGCTCAGGGGTACAAAAAGAGCGAAAGAGATTGTCCGTCTTCTTTGATCGTAGATAAGCATAACCCTTGTCAAAGGGGGAGCCTAACGAGACATAAAAAACGCAAGCGCAGGGTTACTATCGAATATGGGAAGGCTGATAGACATGCGAACGGATCGCAATTCCGAGCCATCGACCGGCGGAGATGAAGTAATCGAAATATAGTACGACTGTCTCTAATAGTACGACAGTCTCCAATAGTACGACAGGGTAGAGAGGAATCGAAAAATAGAACGACATGTCGTAGTATTAGAATAATAATTACGGTAAGCTCTTTTGCATTTGATCAAAATTTTTTATATCGTGCTGCTTTGAGATGAACAGTTACGCGCCATCGAGCAGAGAGATCACTGACGGATGAGCAGAACGAAGGGTGCGACGATCGAATGAAAGGCGATCAGGACAAGCAGGGCTCGATTCCAGGCGCATTCAGCTACCAACGCCAGAGCCACCAACACGCTCGTCTACAAATAGTTCGATAGATTTAAATTCGCTTTCTCTTCGACGCGAATGACATTAAGTAGCAAGAACTCCTAGTTTTACATGGTGCGTTCATATTCTCGTATCATATGTCAGTTTTCACTTCTTGAATGAACAAATGTGTGCACCGGAGCGGTCATGAACTAACCTGCTTTTGCATAGAGCGAACAATTTACCGAACCGGGGCTTTCACTAAGCTTATGTCTGTCCACTCCACGTGCACAATTTCGTGGGGATATATGCGTATCTGGGTATTATCATTGTAAAGCATCCTACAGATTAGGATATTACTGTGGATAGTTTTTCGACTATTTTTCTCACACAAACTTGTTATTCATGAGCGGCATGAATAAGAATAGCGGATCAAAGCTGGGGTAGATCTAAAAGCCATTCAAGTCTCTTAAAAGTGGAACTTAAGATTTCTTACAGGCGTTAGGCCTGGACATGAGATTAGGCTCCATGTATCATGTCCTCGATTCAGAATTTAGGCGTTATAATCGGGATTCTGGTTAAACGTCGTAGCCTGCCTGATTTTATGCTGGGCATTCCAGAAAGAAATTCTTTAGGTTGAAATATTTGGCGGACATAACAGTTGTATCTGCCTGAGCATGTAATGAATATTGTGCTTTATAGGGCAAAGAATGAAACGCTAAAAAAAGCGAGACAGGTCTCGGCCGGGATCGAACCGGCGACCTTCTGTGTGTTAGACAGATGTGATAACCACTACACCACGAGACCACCCGTACGTTAATTTTAGCAATCATCCTCTCCACATTAACCACCACATTTCAGATCCTAAACAGATCACAAGTCTGAACTATGATTGGTTCTTAGCAGCGGAATATGGGCCCATTAGCAGCGAGGGAGTGCTTAGGGCTGATGGGCGGTACTTTTTGAACTCAAAATTCTGTATAAACGAACACATACCGAACCGCTTTATACTTTGCAACCTAAGAGAATATTATACTCCTGGACATTTTAACAAGCTTTTGTTGCATTTTAAGCGATCTGGATCATGAAGTGGCCCTAAATTTTGAGTACCGGAGCGGACCCAGGACCGTCGATCCAGCGTCCCAAAATGCTTCGGATCGACTCATCTACATTTGCATGCCTTCTTTCACAGCATCACATTATAATCTTTATTTAACGCTTGGAGTATTTTCTATTTTGTATCCTCAGTAAGATTTGAAAAAGTTGAATGTGAGCGGTGTGATTAAAACATTCATTTTAAAGTCCTCGTTGTTCTTACTCGCATTTGGTTTAAATTTCAGCAGACTAGAGCGTAGGATATAGTAAGCAAATATGCTACCCCAAAGACACTGGGAATGCTTTAGCCAACTAAAGGGACACGTATAGAATGGCGAGAAATCTGATAAGTGTTTCACTTTTTAGTCATTCGGCTTCTTTTTATGTAATCGAGATGTAGTTTGTGTTTCGAAATGCGTTTCAAGTTAAAATAAGCGCACATTAGTCCAAGTGAAACGCATTGTGCTAAAATCCGCGCATTAACGCATGAAGAAGAGTAAATAGAAACGAGACCATGCCCTGCCGTGCACGGCTGACTGATAAAGAGACATTGAAAACAAACGCCGTATCTTTGGCATCAAACTAGCATTCAATGTAATCCTTACATGCAGTTTTTGTGTAAAACGAAATCGTACTGTCAGAAAGAAAGGCGTTTTTAGAGTAAACCGCGCTTCTGTAGCATGATTTTAATGAAAATTGTTTTCACTCTAGTCTTCCTAGAAGTCAGCCGAATCATACCAACCAGAGTAAGCAGCGATGCGACTGAAGTGACGGCTACGGCGGTGGTTTTGCGGTCGTCGAGTACCGTCAGAGCCAGTACCGAGCAGCCAACGCTCGCCAGTGCGCTCAAGATGCACGTCCAGCACTCGCTCGAATCCGGCCTACACGCGACCGCCAGCTGCAACATGCTAATGACTATGCGGCAGGGCCTCAATTAGAAAAGTCAAAGGACGTAAATGAATAATTCAAATGGAATATTTGTTAGCATTTTTTTATTTCCGGAAGAGATTAGCATGCTGAAAGTTATTTCTAATGTTGGAAAGCCACAAAAAGATACGCATTTAAACGTTCCCATTTTAAGAATGCTGTGAGCAAGAGATCTTTCACGCTTTTTGTGTAGTAAATGAAAAGTAATTGTCTTTTCGAATATAAGGTGTCAGAAAATAATGTGAAAGATGAGCAAGGATGCTCTTTCTGTCGAGGTTTCGAAGCATATACCTACTACGAACGCTTCGAAATCATATGGATGCACACTGTTCTGTTGATATCCTCGATCGAGCAATTTTTATTGGTTTGTCATGCCCCCCCCATTTGAAAGGTTCCTCCAAAATCGTTTGATTCAGGGAACGAAGTACATTAGATTCTATTTAATCGTGACTTCGTAAGATTGCAACTGTGGAGAAGGGGTATAGTAATTGAGATTGACATCCATAATTTTGCTTCATCGATTGAATAATAGCAATTCCTGCAACATATAAAGCTCACCTGAAAGCAGACGGCGACCACCACGACGGCGAAACACCAAATGAACCGATGGCGACCGACTTCTCGAAGAGCATCGCGAACGGTACCGAAGTTTATTTGCTATTATTTCAACGGATTACTCTCATTACACGCTGTACAGCAGCAAATAACAGAATGTGAGGTAAGCAGAGTATGTGCTTCCAAGGACTCCCACAACTAGACGGAGGGAATATTTTCTACATTGGTCAAGTTCCGGAAAAATGGAATGTGACCCATATTTTGTGTAGCTTGAGAAAGGTATGGTAGGGAGTGGAGCTCGAGGAACTCCCTTAAAAGATTTTCACGTTAGCAAGCAATAAATAAAGAAGCAGGTAAGGACTGTGACAGATGGTTAATGAAAAGTTGCAGAACTTACGTAATACTGTACTGGAGCTTCTTTAATTTGATTTTTCTTGCTTCTAGACATGATGTAGAAATGTAGAAACATTCTTCAGAACACTGTGACAAGGGTGGACTTGCATTTTTGCCACGTACAACCACCACGTTGCAATACGTTAGACAACAAGCCATTATGAACTACAAAATCAATGGCCTGTCGTCCTCACCGGAAGGACAAAGGAACGTCGTGGAATTATTTAGCATGCTGTGCATCACAGGCTCAACCATCGACATTGGCACTGAGCCGGGAGGAGAGAGAAAGAATACAATAAGATGTTACGCAGACGTTTGAAATGGAGGCGACCGATATTATTATTGCAGTTTAAAGTTGGCCCCCTTTGCTTTTCTTCACTTTTACATTTTTGATTGACTTATTCTAATCAAATTTGTTTTCTTTTTCGCATAAAAACGGTTGGTCATCACGGATATCAATTAATCCTCTGAAAAGCATAATAGGCTGTGTTTGCAGTTTATGGACAGTGAGTCGTTTTCGTTTAGTAGTTGATCCGACATGGTCGATCCCTGGCGAAGCGGATTGATGTAACGGATCGATAAGTACTGTTCACAAATCAATAAAAAAGTTCAAATTCTCTTGTCTGAACTCTGTCAAGCACTCTTTGGATCTACAATTTCTGCTGCTGACATCAACGTAGCTGCTGTATGCGACGCTGCGTTGCGTGTTAAAAAGTTGCGCAACGCGCGTAGTGCGGCTGGGGGATTGACATTGCGAGTCGCGAGATGACGTGATCAGAAGACTATTCGCATAAGAGTCTGCATGGAAAGGAGGTCGATGGAAACACGTTTCTCAGTCAGTTGTCTTGCGTTGGTCGAGTAGAGAACGTTCGGCGATCGCGGCGATTTACCTTGATTGTATTCCATTCGTGGCGCATTGCGGGACGGTCGACGACCATGTCTGAATCCAAGACGCCAAACTCGGACGACGTTGAATTGCCGGCAATGGAAACGACAACGCTCGGGTGCGCCGATTGCATCACGACCAAAGACTCCAATCTCAGTGATACTGAAGAAGATCAAAGGCCATCAGCTACGGGAAAGTGCGACAAAGATAATGATGATGATGATGGCAAGCTGCAAGAACAAAAGGGAGAAATTAGTGAAGACGAATGTTCTGCTGGCGATATGAAACTAGCTGACAGCAATCCTGCCCTGACATGTGAATCGAAGGTTGCGGAAAAAGTAGCCATATCAGTTAGTTTCAGTTTTAATATGACATATCGATATAGAAAAATAGTGTTTGAACTATAGTGCATACAATTTGGCAGAAAGTCTTCAATTATTTGAATTCTGCCCTATTCAGCGGTCAAACACGATCATTTGAAAAAGTACAGCAATAATTAAGAACAATAATATTGTATACAAGTTATAGTATTTCTTGCAAACAACAGAGGTGGCAGTCTATTACTGCTACTTTGATATATTGTGTTAGAGGCTATGGAGGGGCTGTAATGGGATTCGAATATAAGATGATCATTGATCTTGATTATTAGGTCGAATATCGTCATGTTACAACTACTTCTCTTTTAGAAAAAGGAAGCTATGGCTGAGGAATGCTATCAAGGAAATGGAAGAGAAGAAATGATCGCAGAAAAGTTGACTGAATTTGATCCCAACTGCTACATGTACAGGACGGCAGCCTGCTGCGAAATGATTCATTGCAGTTCTGCGGCACTGCTGCTCGGAGGCGTAGAATTTCTCTGTCTGCTCGCTTGGAGTGTCATTGCCGTCGCCATCTACATGCATGACCTTACCAACGGTCCCACTTTCACCATCGTCGCCGAAATACTCGTCGTTATCGCGCTGATTACTATCGTCCTGATGGTATTAGTTTGAGTAAAGGGAGGGGTGCAACTGAGCCAAAATTCAAGGGGATTTGTTCTTTTTGTAACATTTGCAACCCTTAATCTAGTAATGTAGTTCCAAGAATAGTTGTCACAACATTATTGAGGTCGCTAAAATATTTTAACATTGACTAAATTTGAAAGTAATTGTGTCTAGATAATCAGCCTTTATCAGGCTACAAAATGATACCATGTTCGATGTGATTGAGTAATTAGTCGAGAGAAGGGACCTCCGCTTCTGAAACACACTCTAAAAGTTCTTGTGCAATTTTTCAGTATGCGGCAAAGCTCGTTAACAAAGTTTGATGACAAACAACTCTAGTATTACACAACCAACTTCAATGTGGTTTTTTGAATCTTCTAGAGTTTTATTTAACTTAGATTTCCTTTTTTTAATCTTTGAAATTAGTCCATTTTTCGTCATTCTACGTCAACTTTCATAATATTTTAAAGAAGAAACAGAAGAAGTTATAATATTATTATTATTATTAAATATCTTGACCCAGAATAATCTAATTAAGCCGAAAATTTACATGAATAATCTGCAGAAATTGGGCTTTCGTTTGAAAAAAGAATTAAACAATTTCGTCATGGCATTGTAAAGATATGGTCAAGCAAAGATCGGGTTTTATTTACGGTTTTTTAACGCTTCGGAACGCGCGGAGGAATTAGTTTTCAAACAAGTGCTTATGTTTGCTTCCCTACAGCTAGACAATGCCACGACAAAATTCATTAATTGTTTTTTCAAACGAAAGCCCAACTTCTGTAGATTACTTTTGGTAAGTTTCAGTTCAGCTGGATTAATTTGAGTCAAGTTATTCAAAAGACAAGTTGTACAATTACTCTGGAGTTAGTCTTCAAAATGTAGAAAATGTGCAAAATCTCACATTTTTTAAAGTTTTCATAAAATGACGAAAAATGGACTAATTTCAAAGATTAAAAAAAGGAAATCTAAGTTAAATAAAACTCTAGAAGATTCAAAAAACCACATTGAAGTTGGTTGTGTAATACTAGAGTTGTTTGTCATCAAACTTTGTTAACGAGCTTTGCCGCATACTGAAAAATTGCACAAGAACTTTTAGAGTGTGTTTCAGAAGCGGAGGTCCCTTCTCTCGACTAATTACTCAATCACATCGAACATGGTATCATTTTGTAGCCTGATAAAGGCTGATTATCTAGACACAATTACTTTCAAATTTAGTCAATGTTAAAATATTTTAGCGACCTCAATAATGTTGTGACAACTATTCTTGGAACTACATTACTTTGATCATAATGCATATAGGCACTCAATTAAAAAATAGCTATCAGCAAAAATTTGTCCAAAATACCAGCGATTCAGGATCAGCTGTCAAGAGATCGTTGAATTACTGTTTATTTATACAGAGAGTAAATTTTATTTATAACATATTTTTAATGTGATGAAACTATCTCTTGAGCCATTGAGATGATAAGATTTCATTGACTGCTTTCTTCCCTCCTTCCCAAGAAGGAGGTCAGAGGGTCATGAGTGAGCTCCGACCCAATTGGAAGCGCGCTCCCATCTTTGATATATATGAATTGAGTGAGAATGAGAGAAAAATGAAACAGTGGCAGCTTTGGCTGATGCTTTGCTGCAAACGATGCGTCCTAGTCATGTTCTATTATAGTCATTTTCGGTAGTCCAACTTTAATTCAACTGCAAAGAGACATTTTAATCTTGAATTTCAGATTTATGGGATCGTTATGGAAAAGCCGAAGATGATGTGGCCGCATATGATCATGCTGATAGCGATGGTGGTGTTCGGCTTGGCACTGACCGTCATCGCCGTCTGTTGTATGTCCGCCGGTCCGACTCTCGTCGAGCCCATCTTCGGCATTATCTTGAACGTCACCACTACAGAGCAGGTGCGTCGAGCTACTATGTATTGTAAAATAGGAAAATATGGGCTACCAAACAGGGACTTGTTTCCCTTAGTCTCAAGACTGTTTCCTGTTCTCAACGACTACGTCTCATATATGTGATACGATGGCTCGTATGACTGCAATAAAAGACTTAGTCGCTGAGGGCAGATGTCAGGGGCTGAATTTTGAGCTTGCATGAGCAGAGTGAAACAGGAAACGGATGGCGGAGTCTTCTTAGGAAAACTTTCATGGTGGGAATGAGCGTCCTCTGATCATTTGCAAGTTATCTTTGAGAGAAACTGACTTTATTAATATGGCGCGTTATCTCTACTAGCATACTGGAATAACCCCTTTATTGATAGTAACCCTATTCATCATCACGGTTAAAAGCGAGATACATTTAAGGTACGTACTGCTTCTAATAGTTATAGCTAAAGGTGACTTTCGGTCAGAGGCGCTTCCGACCACGTTCAAGAGTACGGGCCTAGAATCGAGTTTTAGGCGCACAATGCTATAAAAACGATATGATATCGCGCCTTCGGCGCCCTCCCCTCCCTGGCGATTTTTTGCGCCCCCCTCAAATGAAAAGAGGAACCTTAACAAAGAGTATTTGCTGCAGGTGCTAGGGCCAATATGGCCATTCACGCTGGCTGTGATATTCGACTTTGGAGCGGCAATTGCCATCTGGTTCTACGTGGTGGTGCGCGGGTGCTACGAATTCCTACTCGACAAAGAATATTTTGCGCAAAATCCCGGCGCTCTCATTGCTTTGCCCGAAGAATCGTCAGACGCTAAAGTTGACAAGGAGTAAACTGATCACAGTAATTGCCACCAGAGATGAGCACGAGGCGTCATACTAGGTTACTAACGTAGTTTCTGGGGCTGTAAATAAGTGGATCCTTGCAAATAACCTACAAGGCGATAGAAATGTTTTATGATCCTTCGCGATTTTTGGCTTACTGCATTTGGGCGCCCTCGAAATGCCTTATAATACCCTTAGTTGCTATGTTGGCGATGCGCCTCGAGTTGAGGACATAATCTGGCAAAAAAGGAGTTGTCGAAGGGACACCTCTATTTCTCTATTTTGAATAAAGCCCATGCGCCTTCTCTGGACTTCTACACCTACTATATGCCTTGTGCTCATTCTCCTTGGACAAGCTCCTTATGCACTCTTTGAGCTGCGACTGTGATATTATGTTGAAAATCGAATCAATTGTTTCAAATATTTGATGATTCTTGTGGACTTCTTCATCGCGGCACTGTGAAAGATACGGGAGAGTAAACAGTGCTCGTTGTATGCCTTGCATTAATTACATTTACTGCTCTATCCAAAATGTGGGCCATATTTGGTAAGTAAAGATACACCTAAGTTTGTAATATTTGCACTCGACAGTTTTTAAAAGCTTCCAGAAATAAATTTGATCAGTTACATGTGATGTGATCTCGACTATTGGCTGGAGGCAACGCTTTCTTCCCGTACACATCACCTCAGACCGATAATCACACTTACATCAGATGTCATCATAGTAGTAGTGGTGTAGCAGAGTTCAAAAAGTTTTCGTACACGTACTAAACAAATAATGTTGACTTCGATGTCTTTTAAGCTTCGCCTTTGTCTTAGGAAGTCGGCTTGTCAATGTTAATATGCCAAAATATGTTCAGTTTTACGAATGACTTGGCTTCCGGCTGGTCAAGCAATATTTCGAACATTTCCCTATACTTTCGCGTTAAATGGATATTATTCAATTATGAACGTGATAAATATTTTGGTAGAAGGTGACGCTTGCATCTGTGGATTATTTCTTGCATTGCTGCATGTTCTTTTTTACTATCAACAATAAGGATCACATTTCATTATGTGCAGCAATATTTTGAGCGTGAAATACTTTCAACACTTAGGGTAATATGAAATCCTCTGGATTGAATCCGATTTCGACTACACCCATTTTGCGACCACGACTTTTTTCTTTAGTCACAAACCACTGAGGGAATATACGAGAAGCAATAGACATCACAGATTTCTTTCGGTTCACTGATATTTGTCTCGACATCATAGGATGCGGCAAAAATTCGAGCTCTTTATCTTCTTCCAATTGTCTCAGCAGTTCGTCATCGTCGTAAAGATCAGCATCGTCATCAACGCCGATTTGCCAAAAAGTTTTCAGTTCATAAAGTGACTTGACTTCAAGTACTCCGAATAATATGCCGATGAATATATAGCAAATGCCGGCAAATAAAGTAGCGTAGAAGCACCATCCGAGTCGAAACTCGAGCAGAGCAACGTGACCACTCTTAGTGAATGTTGAAAGGACAATTCTCAGTGGGTCCTGTTTGACGACGACCAAGGCATAGAAAAGTACATCAGCAGAGCAGATGAGCGCTCCAACTACGCCTGTCATTCTCGTGAAATATCTCGGCAGCCATATCAGCACTAGTACCTGTACCGACCAGCATAAGAACGCCGTCCAAAGCGCAGCGGTAGCAAAGCAGCCGGCTTGTCGATAACGTTTGCTCCACGCGAAGCCGTCCTCAAAGCTGAGGTAATCAAATATGGTAAGTATGGGATCCGGTAGTCCCTTTTTGAGCGCATCGTTCATCTGCTTTCGCATCGATTTTGTTACATCAAATGAAAATAGTTCGTGATAGTTGAATGATGGAGCACAGTTTCGCTCGCTAATTGTTCCATTGTCGACCAGTTCAGCTGCGGCGGCTGATAATGTCGCTGTAATGCAAAAATAGCACTTGTAAATAGCACGATTCGTTCTGAGCAAGCTAATCGCTTATGGCAACCTAGTCGCATACTTGCGACATGCAACGTAGGGCATACGTGTGAGCACGTTCTACGCCACATGCATTTTATTCTCTCTTATATATCTTTCAATTTAATTACTTAATTTGAATCGGACCCCTAATTGATCGAAAGGGACTCTCAGGCATGCCAGTTAGCTTTAAATCAACCATACCATATGAGCGGTCTGTTTTTCCCGTAGTTGACGAAAGTGATATGCTGGCATGATGTAGTCCAATATTTATATAAAGTTCAGCGCCGATACTCTGAACGGCGAAAGCACTTCGCTGCTGCGCTAAAGCCGTGACTTTGGCATAATGCCAACAAGAATGGTGAATACAAACGAGAATCAGAGCACCTGAAAATACGACTATGCTAAATTGCTCTTGAAGGCTCGAAGAATATTGCGATTACTAAAAATCTTCTGCACTTTTCAGCCATCCTTAATTTTTTGCCCCTCAGAGAATTGCATCAAACATTGATTGTCTGTAATGAAAAAATAAGCATGACGCTATGAAGTCCGGCTCTTGGCAGCTCCACTTTGCAAAACTGGTTTTAACAAATAAAATGCTTATTCTCGAATGTATGAGATAGATTTTCTGCTTTGAAATGTTTTTAAAATATTGCCGTCGATTATGCAGAGTAAGATAAATCCTGAAGCACATTTTAATTCAGTTTAATAAACACTTACCAACAGTCAGCGTGAATGTGACCGAAAGAAAACTACCACAACGCCGCCGACGGATTCGGGACAGGACGAGAATGAATGAAGAGAAAATGATAGCGAAACTGGCGACAATGAGGAAGGTAGTATAATCGCTGATGGGCGGTGTACGAGTATAATCGTCGTCGTACCAATTAGAAGCCTCACTGACGCGTTGCGCGTCGAACCAGCCGACGCTGGTGATTGTATTACCCATCGTACAGTTTATATCAATTTGCTGAAGAGTGACGACGATAGAGTAAGACGTTTAAAGGCGGGAACACACTTTTTATTGCCGCTCGCCGCAAAAGAATGCGCTAAATTTAAACGCCAACTATTGCGGTTCGATGGTAGTATTACTTAGTGAACCCTTTAAGCACCGAAACAACCTTGAAATGTGAACCAGATACGGACATCGGATGAAAAATACATCAAAGAAGCAAAAAGCAACAAAATCGAAGAAAATCAACCAATTTCAGTCGCACGCCGCAGCCTCAAAAGTAGACCGCCTGTCTACTTTTGCGGCGCCACAAAAGTTTGCGGCACGCCGCTGTGGCGTGCGGGGGAGGTATGTGCCAGATCGCAAGCTCCTTGTGAATCAATCAATAATCTCTGCGGCGTGGGGCGGAAAGTATGGCCCAAATTTAAACGCACGCCGTTGCGGCGTGCGGCGAAAGTATGTTCGGGCCTTGAAGGGTAATAGACTATTTCACTTCCAGAATGGCTTTGCGCACGAAGCAGGCACTATATCAGGATTTTTGGATTATGAATTTTGAATTATTACTCGAACTAGGGAAAATTACAACCTTCACTACAAGCGATTAAAAGTAAACTCGTCGTTATTACAAAAGATCTTGCGATATTTCGTCAGTTTTAACGCATCACGTGAAACATATTAGCACTCTGTGAGACTAATGAAAGATCCGTTCAGTAATATTGAGTTCTGTTTCGCTAAATTAATTTGGAAGTATAACTTTGCAGTGAAAACTTTTCTTGCAGGCGTGATATTGCAATAATTTAAATTTTGATCATGAATTTTACAATTAGAGAAAATTAATTACTCTACAACCTTCAATGATGTTCTTTAAATGAAGGAATATTGAAAATATCAGGCAGCGAAGTTTGGCACCAGCTGGAGTTCGGAAAATCTTATGGGCTTTGGGGAAAGCATTCTACGTCAACCTTAGATATGTTATATTAGAGAGTACGCGGGGTTTTTGAGCCTTATGTACTATTATTCGAGAAAGAGATGAATTAAACCAGGAGGATTTATTTACGTAAGGAAACCAGAAAAATCAAACTCACATTTACCTCAGTATATTACGGCTTCATACATTAGCTGAATACCGTAGATAATGTTCGAATCCGCATTAAACAGGTGTAGACGTTGATATTCCACATATATGTAATACCACAAATACAAGGGAATGATAGCCTCTCGGATGTCGAAACAGCTGCCTTTGTTGAAAATCGGTAATAGTCGTCAGAGAGGAGAAACAGAAATGGCAATTTCGTCGGTTTGGCTTAAGCGCTTGGTTACATGGGAAAATTACATATTCAACAGCTCTGATATGACTGTATAGCGGGCTTCGCTACGAAGACATACAATTAGGAACAAGTTTCGAAATCAAGACGTGCGTTGGACGGAGCGATGAAGCCTGGCCATCCGTGAACCAGTTCTCAAATGAACGAGAGAATTGTGTCATTATTCTATGGGAAAACTGCTCAAGTCGTTCCACCTTGAAATTAGCGGTCTAACTTGAACTCGAGTAGCTTATCTTATAATTGAACATTAATTGCTCTTTGTGTAGATAGGTGTTGTGAGTGATCACATAAAAAACTTGCGATCATAATTCAAAGATGCTGATCATATGTTTAACGTCGAACTGGTGGGATGAAGTTTTATGAAATCAACGGTGAAATTTATAATGTAGAGGATCAGCTATGATGAGCTACTGAAAGCAAGTGTCTAATGGGAGAAAGGCGCCTTAAGGATAATGGCATCTTGACAGAGGCGTTCATTTCTGGACGCGCGTAGGCAAATTTAGTGCTTAGGCATTACATGTTCAAGGCTCTACCACTGATTAAACGGACTAAGGACATATTCAAGGCGCTCAATCTCCCCTACGCTAAAGAAGTGAGCAGAAGCGGGGTGTAGGCAACTGTGGGGATGATGCGCAACCTGCTATTAGTTCTACAAACAGTGTATATTTCGGCACAAACCCCATAAAAGATTCAAATGTAATTCTCAAGTGTCCAAAGAGAGCCAGCAGCAGTGGGCTCGGGTGCATTTATACAAGAATTGTATACGTGACACTCCCTCTCTATGCAAACTGAATAGTGAGTTATTAACATTTTTTGCGCGAACAGTATAAAGTCACTTGCGCAACCAGCATGTGCCTTCAAAGTGACTGGCTAATTATTTGCTGTTTTCGGCTACGAGTAACCGACCGAAAGCGTCTTCTTACATTCCTTACGATTAGTCTAAAACCTGTTTTTTTCTCTTGACTATCTAAATGGTCGCGCCCACTCGGTCGCCGCTGAACATTTTATTCTTATTCGCATTTTTGAGCATTTGTGTCTCCATTTGTATACAGAATATTTTTTGCAATAATATTGCCTTGCTGTTAGTGGTTAGAGCTGGATTATACACTTTTAGCATACTTGTTTCTTAAAGTAAATAAACAGTCTCACTTGACTCCATTTTGTAGATAATGGAACGCTTTCGTTTTGAACAGACAAAGAAAAAACCGGCGTTTCGTGGCATATTTGTAAACAAAGACTACACGTGCGTCGCTTCATTTCCCTCGATTTATTTTATTTGTTCATTAGACAATGCAGGTGATCGCGATAGACCGCCAACACTTACCATGTCAGCGACAGTTTTTCTGAAATGCACAATACTCATTACTTTATTCCAGTTGAACAGAGATAGTCAGTTTATTTTTCTTATATCCGCGTGAAGTTAACAAGCTGTACGCAAAACACAGTTGTGTAACGCTACTTAATAACATTTGATTATGCAATAGCTAAAAAATAAATGCGCCAAAATTGACAGCGTACTTTGACAGTACTGGGCAGCAAAATTTTGTGCAGAATCAACCGACTGCTATTTATTGTCAGCATTTATACAACGTTACAATCAATAGTGCCTTTGTTTCTGGATGTTATGGTGGCTTTTGAGAGAAGCGGAAGCGGTATGAGTATGTGAAATTCGGATTTTAAAGTAAAGCAGTGATCAACGAGTTAGAAATGACAATGGAACAAGCGTATAAATGTGATGTGAGCACTACCGAAAATAGTGCAATTGTTAAGGGAGGTGCAATATTAATGTTTGCTGGAATTCTTTCTTTGCCGTTTCATTTTTGAATCGATGCGAATAAAACCGGCTATAAAGATGATACGAGCGGCGACACACAGAGAGGAATTTTTTTCTCTGACGAAGAACAGAAACAATGAAGGACTGACGACAATGTTTTAACAGACTGAGCCAAACAGCGTAACTTGAGAAAAATGATGTGTGGCGGAGAGGATTGCGATCAGAGTCGATCCTAAACAGCTGTAAATCGAGGTGGAGGAGCAGGACGCCCCCTGCCTTATGATCCACCTATACGTGACCCCAACGATAACAGACAGAGAACGGTCAGCTGCTGCGACATAATGTATAGGTTCGCCAAATATCCTTCTCCGTTGGCTCTAACATGTATAATTAAAGCAATTATACTTGGTACCATTTTCGTTAGCCTCTAGACAAGCATGCTGGAACTGTGTTGACGATCAGCTTAGTATGTGTTCGCAATCCCCATATGACTTTCTGAACGCATCCATTCAGAGAAAAGAGTTCTACTCCAGGAGTCAGCCAGTTATGTCGGTCGATTGGAGCAAAGTGTGCATAACTTTTGTAAAACATGCAAACACATGCGCCAATCTGTGATGGGCTCAATGATTGCGCTTTGCAGTTAAGCTCAAAGCAGTGAATTCATATATCATTTCAGAGGACAGTAGACTCTAATGATCATGTGTTGTAAAGTTTAATCCTGTGCAATCGAAAACGCTCCCCCAATTAAGTGACGTCATGTTCAGCTTGAATGCGCGTTCTGAATGGCTCGGATTATCACGCTTTCGATAAACCATATTGAAACTCAGTATGTAGATTGTATAACTGCAATAGACGGTCGACTCGCAGTTGCCAGCTGAAATAGCATAAACTTTGTTCAACGGAAATCATCATTCTTGGAGAAGAAAAAATACAATGGCACTGAAATTGGCTGTCGTAGTGTTCACTATCATCATCTTCTCTATGTCGGTCCAGCAAGCGGCAACTCTTATTACTCAAGAGCAAATAAAGGCAGCAATCACATTTCTGCACGACTACGGCGTTGCTCATCCAGACGCCACGAAGCCGGTAGTCGCTGATGCAGTCTACAGTTTTGCGCAAGAGAATCTGTCAAAGAACGAGCCAAAGATCGTCCAGCCCAAAAAACTTCAAGGGTGATAGAGGCTATATGCTGTGACGAGACTTGATATCTATATCAATGTCAAAATAAAAGCTGCTGTTTTCGTGTGAAATGTGCAAATTTATTAATAGATACAGACATTACGCAAGTTAGAAACTGGAAAGTACTACTTTTTCATGCTGTTGAAGCTCTTCCACTTTGGTCATTTCTTTGTAACGAGCAAGCAATGTGTGGTAATCAAGTAAAATATATTGAGGTGACATCTTATATTTTGAAATGAAGATAGCTATCAAGCCCTAAATCAGCATCTTATTCAATTACAGTGTCGATCTGAAACTTTATAAACTGATCAAGTTAAAAAGAACGCTTCAACTTATAGTCTACTTCAAAAACCTTCTTCAGCATTTAGATTACCTTTATTATTCACGTAATTTAGACAAATGAATCAGTGAAAGTTTTCAATACAAGTTGATCTTCTAAAGCAGCGCAATCGTAAACAACAAATAACAAGCAAGTTTATTCCTTGAGTATTCGAAAATTAGTAAGCTGCTACGGTATCAGATCACATTGTGTAAATGCGAACAGGACTAAATAGTCATTGAAGATGGGCGACAGCCCGTACTTTTATGACTCATTGAGCTTCTCCGCTAAACTTTTCCCGAAGCTCCATTGTACCGAATCTTTTATGTTTTCCAATGTGAAGAATGTAGAGTGTTATTTGAAAACTTCTATTCCCTATTGTAAAATATTTACGCTCTTGGTTCGGTACTTGCACATGGTGAACCGCCGCAAACGCCAGCAACGGTGTTTTCCGTTGTATTGTTTACATTTTCGGAAGCTACTTAATTGAATAAGAGATAAACAGTGTCCAACTGCTCAGGGTATCTTCCTCCAGGAGCCTTTGCACTATTGCTTATGCTCATTTAAGACGCAAAAGTTAAAAAGTTTCCGAACCTACGAGACGAAAACGTTTCATTGCCCAGTACTCTTTTTTGCTCATATAATGATAATTCTGATTCAAATCATGACTGTGCCCTTGTCAATTTCTTGCACACCAAGCCTTTGAGAGATTATTTTAAATCGTTACTTATTATGGAATGGTATGCCATATGCAGAGCTGGCGATTGCAAGTTAATCATTTGTACTGCTCTAACCAACTGTGGGAGGTGGCACTGATTAAAGGATGTTGACGAGCAAAACTACCAAAGATCGATGTGAACGGTTTAGTACAGGACTTGCTTTGGCCAACCATCGTATTTCACGCTTTAATCCCAAATAGTCTGCACTGCCAACTGCTATACTCGCAGTGTTTGCATCATCAAATTGAGGATTAAACTTGTGAACAACAATGCAATAGAAGTTTGTGTACGTGGCTTATCAAAGACGGTTAGAAGGTTACAATACAAGTACACTGTGCATCACAATTTTCATCTTGTATTTGCTTGTATGGAAACTTTCTATTCGAAAGTGAGCACCTACTTGAATTTTCGTTTGTCTTTTCTCTTCATTGGTAATGTAATCGCTCGAAGCCTGCGATACAGGGATTCTGGTTTCTAAACATACGCTAGTTTTTTGCAGCTGAGCAAAATGTGTACCTTCTATTGTGCGGGAATATTACCTCATATATAGCATGCGTGAGTAAATTATTGATTTCTCAGTATCTTCCGTTATTTTATTCAAAATATTTACCAAACAGGTGTACGGATTGGACGGAAGCTGAAAAGCAGAGACTTCTCAGCGTTAAAATGCTCCCTTCAACGCTCGCTACGTATCCCACAAAACAGCGTCTATTGCATTCTACTGCAATTCAATCTAGCTCACGGAATGCTTTCAGCTGGGCGATTTTGCGGGCGGACGAGAATATGTTTAAATTTCCCTGCACAGCCAACATTTATTTGGCAAATGCTCTGCGGGAACAAACACGTGATGCTGATGGAAAAACGCGGCGCACTACGCTCTGTCGTATCGATCGATTCAGTGAGGCACACGCAGATGCTTTTCTGGCCAGCAAGCTATAGTGCAGCGAGTTGCAACGCTGCTGTTCACTGTGCAAAGCGAAGAACAAAACTGCTCACATATAATTGTGCAATTTACGAAGTTAACAAGTCGCAGATAACTTTGCTAACATGTCGGCTGGCTATGTGCTGTTGAAAGCAAGACAGAAGAAGCAGGCTGAGGCGGACGAACGTAACAGACGTCCGGTTCAACCATCGAGATTTCTCAATCATCCTGTCAGCGGTCGCTCGGAAGAAACTAAGCCACCACGTCCTACGACAAACGAGTCAAACTGGGTCGCTAGTCCACACAAAGAACAAACTACTGGTATGGAAGACTGCCGATTCTGTCTCAGGAAATAGGCGACTGCTAAGAGACTCTTTTTGGAAAACATTCGAGTCTTACTTGCTGACTTGAGATATTATTGAGGAAAAATTATAAATGAATTTAAGTGGCGATCTCGCTAAAAGTTGACCTCTTTGACCACTTTAGTAACTATGATTTGTTACTATTAAACCGATTTTAGGATCAGCAAACATCGGAATCGATCCTCTAAAACTGCTCAATCAAAAACTGTCAGAAGTTTCTTCTCCTCAAACAGCTACCACGAAAACTGAGAAATCTATTCAAGGTCCCGCCGAATTGATAAATACTCATTGACGGTTACTGGGCGGACTCAGCCTCTCAGCGTATGATGCAGCGGCCACTTAAACTCCAATGAAGATTGTTTTGCTGCTTTTTTGGGGATGCTTTCCTGGATGCCTATCCGCCCGAAGTAACTATCGTTCAGTTGTTCGTGTACAACGCTTATTTCTTTTAAATGCAAAGGATTCACTTCCATTCCACATTATATCCTTTCTTTTGCAAAAACAATCCTTTGAGAATAGCTAGGCGTGCGATATCTTCGAAAACATGCCACTACTTTCAGCTTGGTAGATTTTCTTATTTAAGAGCTAAACAAACGATTATTTTCATTTTCCAGAAACATCTACCACAAAGAGAACGCCCATATAGCAAAGAAGGGCAATCAAGGTTGTGAGTGAAGATTGGCGTAATGGGCCATTGCTCTTTGCTCGATCTCCATTGCTTATATGCGATAATGTTGATGTTGTATGTACTATACAAATCTTCTATGCTGTGTTGAAGCTTTCCATGGTAAGCAAATTAAACTAGAATGCAGTTTTGTTTATTTCGTGGTATAAATTTAGCTACTACCGATTTAGAGAAGTAATATCCTAGATTGTTCATATATTGAAGCAGACAGATAAAACGACGACATATTGAACATGATGCAACAGGAAATGTCAATGCGATTTCAGTTTCATTAGCTTATGCGCGAGAATACCAAAATGTTATTACGCTCGCGGTGTAAGAAGAACTAAAATAAGAGAGTGAAAATATCAAAATCGTTTATTGACGATCCTAAAGAACCGAAAATTCAACTTGTAAGCAAACACAGCAGTTCGATCTCGCAGTCTTTAACTGAAGTTTTACTCATACAATTGCATTTTTTATTTCATCGCGTGGTACAATCGAGTTACCAAAAATCAGCAGAAATCAGCGGCATTTGAACCAAGCAGTCGGCTGTCTACTGTTTTGCAGAAATTCGATCACGTGACGCAAACGCAATAAACCCTCGGCTATCGATCGTTTCGTCAGCTGACGTAGGCTGGCTGCCTCGGCTGTGCCGTTGCGCAAGCTAGGTAATTCGCCTCGAAACGATATTTTGCCTCCATTTTCTTGGTTGCAAGCAACGTTTTGCCCCTAATTTTGTCAACTTGTCCTTTTCAGTAACATGAAAAGTATTAATACATCGTGAAGACGTCGCTATAGAAGGTCTGAAGATGTCCTACGCTTACAGGCTGCAAAAGAAGGCTTATGAAGAAAGAAAGGAAAAAGCGATCATTGCCAAAGCAAACAATGAACGCCCGCCGAAGCCTTCCAGATTTTTGAACCATCCTGCCTATGTGAGCTCATCCGAGTATGTTGCAAAGCAAGAAACGACAAATAAAAACGATGGGCGCTGGACTAGCACACCTCAAAAAGAATCATACCCTCGTAAGAGGCCATTTAAAATCTCATAAAAGGAGGAAAAAAGTAATTTTTATATTCAGTAATTTTAAAAATATGACTGCCGCGTTCTCCAGCGTTTGCTATTTCCACAACTCGCTCCCATTCTGTTCTACAATCTTTAAACTCGTGTCGAAGAGCGGCAATATTGATAGTAATAAGCTCATTTGTGCATCTCTGATGAATTTCTGATCAAGTAATACCGAAACTGGCATCACCAAGCTCTGTGTTAAGGTTTGATGAAGACGGAAGGGAGCAATCCGGTAAAATGGCTACGTCGGAAGTTATCAGAGTCCTTGTCGCCGCGATCGCAGTCACCGCAATCGCCGGCACCGCCACCAATTAGCAAAACTGAAACTGACGGTAAGTTCTAAATATTATTATTTTTCTAATTTTAATTGGATTGCCATACTAAGCAACGCTGACGGTGCATGTGAAAATCCTACAATTTGAATATATAAGATCGTTTGGAGTGGCTGGTCGGCTCCTAGTGATATATGTGAAGCATCTCGTTCTAACACGTACAACTTCCAGTCTTGTTCGAAGTACACTACACAAATTTGCACAGGGCGCTTATGAAATTATCTCATTATTAGTGCACTTCAGTTTCTGTATTATTCTTTGAATCTGTGATACTGATTTGATGTATTCTTTCATTTTTAGACGTTCAACAAAGATAGTTCGAGCGAAAGTTTGATCGATGAGATGGTGCATTTCCATCGTAAAGAAGTCACACCTTTTGATGTTTGTGAAACATAATATATGTTCAAACTGTACAATTTTTTGCTGTTCATCTAGTTATTATCGTCTATCGATTCTTCAAGTCGATTATTGTGTTTATTTATGCGAATAAATGTATTATTGGTAAGCAACTGGTACGTACAGCGTACAAAAATATTACGTGATCTCCTTATAAACCGTCCACGGTTTACTGTGTCGCAAAAGTTTGCGCCCGGAATAAGCAATGCTTTTACACTTCCCTCTGATATTGTGAACCATTTTTACAATACAGTGCAACCTGCACTCAATCTTGAACGTTTAACGCCAAATGCATTTTTTTGAATATCTGATTTGAGACCTATCGTAATAACATTACGCGGTAGAGTCACGCGTTGCAATATGCTTGTTAGTTAAATGGGAAACGTGACACCACATTTGATGCTAATTAATCGAACCTAAGATATCGCGAACATAGGTGCATTGAGGTATCATGCAGTGCATTGTTTATTACCCGAAGCACCTACTGGAAAGCGTTCAGCTTTGCAATACAACAAATTAGTGCAAAGTGCGCGCGGATGCCATGTCAGAAGACAAACATGTTTGTTGATAGAGAAATGCTATTTCAGAAAGCCAAAGATCGTCGAGCACATAGAGGAAAATAGAAAACAAATAGGATCGCTGCAAGTCCTAATCTGTTACGCAACGCCGATGTCCTTATAACTTTAGTTAGTATGCAACTCATTTTGATAAACTGATAGTTCATAGTAATTTTATGTACATCCGCGCATCATAAGAATGATAAAAGTGTACCATTTAAAATGGACAGTGCTGAAATGAACGCCGAAAACATGACGGCTGCAGATTCTTCCGTCTTATTGACACTCTGTAGAGTAACCTTGGTCCCTTACGCGGTAGGATAAAAATCGTGATACAAACTGAACGGCCAATAGTAGTTTGATTGTGTCACTGAAATTTTCTTTGTGGATATTAAAACAGATTAAAAAATAGAAGTCGGAAAGTGTTGCGTTTCCGAAACGACGTTGAGATGAACTGAACACATTCTGAATTATAATGGGCTGCAATGCTTGCAGAACTTGGAATCATTGGGAGAAAATGAGAGTCTTGGCAGAAGGGATTAGCAAGGGCACTATTTGCTTGACTGGTTACATCAGTGTCATAGACGTCAAAGTAGCGCAAGCTGATGCCCTTTGCGCCTATTGCAAATAGATCTTCATCTGAGCAGAACTAATTGCAACCGATGTCATCAAAATCAGTTCTGCATGCAAATGATTTGTTTTGATGATTTAGTCTTTTCTTCCGGAACTGGTTAGTCACTCGGCAACGAAGCTAGATACGGATTAATACTCCCATACACATGTCTCTGATACTTTGTCGGTAACTAACAGAGCGATTCTTTCTCTATTGGTATGATACATGCAGACGCCGAGCTTCGCTGCAGCTCTCTGCTACGAAAGAATCAATATTTTGCGAATAAAAATGTTGCTGAGGCGAAATTCTCGCTTTCATCTTCAACACACTCATCTAGCACAGCATGATCCCATGATTAGACAATCAGTTTATTGAAAAATATATGTATTCTCTCGCCACACAAATAAATAATGGAACTGGTTGATTTATGGCTGTACACAATCAGTAATCACCAGTCAAGAAAATACACAAACGCGGAAAAATATTTGAGCAGAAATTCGCACCCAAGAGTTCATGTGCTATTATTTATTTGGATTCGCTTATGAAAGCAGCATGTAAATGGGAAAAGCAGAAGAAAGCACCTTCTTTTCACAAACTGCATGTCAAATGACACTGGACGATTTGAAACTGGATCAATTGAAATACCATCATTTGGTATCCGACCGCAGAGCGAATTTCTTTTGACACTCAATACCTCCATTTTTTCGTCTCGTTGTTTTTCAGCAATATTTGTCCCATTCATCGACTGCAACATACTGCTACCATTGCTTTCAGGCATGGCATTTTGTCCCGTGCTGCTAAGGTCATGAACTTTCAGAATTTCGCCCGAATGAATCGAAATTGATGCAGTGGAAGAGCTTCTCGAGAAGGACTCGGGAATTTCAGCGGCCTCTTCTGTGTGTATAATGATTCTTCGACAATTTTCAGAAACGTCAGATCTCGCCGACGATCGCCGACGCGATTGATACATTTCCGGCTCCAGTTCAGTCATATCAACTGGTGCATGGATCATTTTTATTCCAGGGAGATTTACTGCGATATTGCTTTTTAGAGAACAATCTGCAAGCGAAGATATATTGAAAAGCCTTGTCTAAACTAACATCGCGAGTGTTGCAAAATACACCGCTATCGCGCAAAGATAATGACATGAACCATACATAGTGCGTCCTATATTATGTAAGATTTACCTAAATAAACAAAGTTTCTCTTACAAATGGCTCAATGATAACTCAAATGTTCATTGTTAACTTGAAAAATTAAGTCAGCTCATGCAAAGTGATGCTAAACAAGGAGCTGTAATGCTGCAAATATTTGATGCAAGTAACTTGATTTGATTTGATGCATGAACAAAAGTGGAGCAAATGCAATTCCTGACCTGTCGCCGATTCAATTCAGATTGTCTCATGTCCCTTTTCAACGAACATATCGCGCATATATGCATTTTAACGGATCAAGTATTATGAGCATACGAAATTAATACAATTAGTGACTGATAGCAAAGCGGGTCAGACCTATACGAAGAATTCGGCAATAATCAATCATTCAACATAACGCTTATTTCATCGGTAGGAAGTCATAGGATGCCAACTGGCCCAGCTTTTCTAACCGTCATAATTTCGCGCAAGCACTGACTGAAAAATTAGTAGTGTTAGGTAACTGCGCTCTTAGGGTGTTCCGTTTTATATGTATCTGATTTCACACCTACGCAACTCGACCTGACTGTTGACAAGTTCGGCTTAATTTCAACAAATGACATACGCAGGTAATTAATAAGGTGGACAGTTCCTGCTGTCTGAGCGTCTGAATTAGCAAGCTTGCTGATGACGTTCGATGGCAAATGTCATCAAGTTGCTCATATACACGTAATGGCCAATTAGTCTTCGCTCTACCTGCATATCGAGCTTGCGTCATGATTCCATTTCAGGCGTGCGCTCAATAGATATCTACGTACAACATTTTTGCAAAAAACGCACGCACACGTCAGCAACACATCATTTTAAGCGCTGATCCGCACTAAAATGGGATCAAAATGTAATCGGACAAAATATGCTGACGACAGAACCAAGTGACTACGGCAGAACGAGAGCATTGAGGGAACAAAGGCGATATAATGGTCAGTAACATTAAAAAGTTGTATTACACTTACAGAATCAAAAAACTATTACGAGATAAACTTCCTTGGTGGATTCGGGATATTAGCTTCTACCAGTGATGCGCGATAAGGCCATATTTGAGATCAGATCGTGCTAGTCTGATCTTTTTATATCGCATATCCAACTCTCCTGAATCTCTTGTTTCTTTTACATTTGCACATAATTCTGCTTGAGGAAGAATGTATCACTCACTTTGCCCGTCTGAATCTATACAGCTCCAATTCAAGCATAAAAATAATATTTCTCGTCGCTATCAATGAAAACGGAAAATAGTTACGCTGTAACTATGACCAATGCATACCTGACAAATAGACTGAAAGCAAGGTGATCCAGACAGCGCGAAAGTGCGCTTTTTGAAAGCCACTGGGGAATGACTTACGAAACTGCGCGGCTTTACATTGCATTTTGACAAACCGTTCAAGAATGGCGAGCATCTCTACTAAATTTGTACTTACTCCACGATCACAAAGCCTGAACAACGACCAGTCTAGAATCTTTGGTTCGGCACTTGGATGAATAACTTCTACGTTACTTTAAGCGCGCCGATAATACAGCATGGTGCGTATCTTTAAAGAGCTCCCACCAAGCTTCAGCGCAGCATTACGGTACTAGCCTTTTCATTGGCATGTTTTATTGTAGACAATTTATCAATAGCATTTTCAACGATTTATTCCTGATTCGTGTTGCTGCATAAACGACATTTCAAGCGATAAGAGATATCTATGGCAGATAAGCATAAAAACAGTTCTGGAATTTCGCCTCTTTCTTCGAATTATCTATCGTATTCAGTCTTATCAAAGCATAACATATAGAACTATAGTGAGCTTTCAACAACATGTGCCCTTTTACCGTACACAATCCATTCTTTCAGATTAACTTGAGAGAGGGCTATTTAAAGAAGAGTTCCAATTGTGTTGGGAATCCATTTGATCATATATACGGTATTTTAGCGAACATTAAAAAAAATACCTTGTATCGCCTTTAGATTAAAACATTTTCGCTAAATTAAATTCAAAATTAGAATAAATATCTCGGGAGTACTTTGTAAATGTCACTTCAAATTGATGCTTCTAGAAGGCGCTAATTCTGTAGGGATGAGTTTAAAACAAATCAGGTATTAAACGATGTGTACTTTCTTAGCGACGGGTCTATTTGCCGATATTTTGTCTGCAGCAAACGTTCTGACGCCAACTCGGCGAGTACATGCAGTAGGAATAGGGTGCCATACATTGACCAGTATTGCCCAAAATTGGGCAGTATACTGGCATTGTGCCTCCATAGTACATGAGAACATCTGTCGAACTGCAGTCATTTGGCGCTGAAAGATAAACTTTCTGTTGGGCGGCCGCAAGATTATTTTTTTTGCTAAATTTGATTATGCTCCAAGAGGTAAACAATCCAAACATAAAACACATGCAGCTTGTCAACATATTTTCCAAGCGCTTTCTCAAGCAACTGCCCCAGAAGTAGTTGGACAGGGCCTTTGAGGACAGGTGTTTGGCTACAAGCGGATTGCGAGGAGAAGAGGCAAACTTGGAAACATGTTTTTGACTCGACAAAATCTGGAACGTGTACATTCAAGAACCGTAAAGAGAATGTGTTGTGAAGAATGCTCTTCTGTTGTTAGTTGTCTCCTCTGTTTCATGGTTTATTCTATCCGGTACAGTTATAGAGGAAACAACTACATAATATGGTGGTTCATAGTGAGAGTGAGACAGCTAAGGTGAGCCGACTGTCTCCCCCAAAGCTATTACAAGCGAGTGCTCCTTCGGGCGAAACGATAGCTCGCCTCAAGGAGATTGGTATTGGTTTTTGCATGCTCTAAAAGTCATTGCGTCAGATCGCAATCAATCATTAGCTTTTGATGTGTCGTCTGACGACGTCAGAAGATGAAAGCGGTGTTGCCTACGCTCAGCTAATCTATCCTTAATGACGAATCAATCGCGATTTCGCGACAGAATGCTCTCGCGTTCCCCTTCTCTTAGTGGATATTTCCACCATGAGCAACGATTACAATACCTAGTAATCGGACTTTTGACGGAATAGGCAATCTTCTGAGGTGAATGCTTCAGAACCGTATGAAATGAATGAAGTGGAAAATAAAATTTGTTCATCACATAATCACAGAAATATTTTTGAAGTTTAACACTCATGGAATGACGAGTGGCTTAAAAGTTTTTGAGATGCATAGTCACCGTCACTTCGTTATATATTCTATCGACACTCGGCTTGAGCCGCTCTTTGGTTGAGGCTGGGAGTAAGGGTAAACTGTGAGAAAGACTGCACGTATTTGTAGAGAAAGTATGATTAATTCGAAAAATGAGCCCAAATGGGAATTCTAAAACCTTTTATATTTTGAGGGGAAATTCCCACTTAACGTCCCGCATCGTATAAAGATATCTCTCCCGCAGCAACATTATTTACAGTACCTGGAGCACAGCAGATGTAATTCAATGCGACTGCCGAATATTTGCATGTATAACCCGAAGAGCACGGCGAGCTAAGGCAAAGTGCTTTTGAAGGCTGCTCCATCTCGGTCGCCGAACAGCGATTATCTGCAAACAAGGTGTGATAGAAATCTTTCTGAAATAGAACGTCTGCACAGTTAATTGACTATACTCAAGGGTATGAACGTATGCATCACAATCGTTCCGATTAAAATCCCAGAGTTAGCATTTGGCTTCCCAGTTTTGACAATTTTTTCCTCAGGTACTTAGCTTTTCCTGTCTGTTGCCTTAATAAAGAACGGCTTTTGAATGAGATTTCATCAATTTTTGCCTTTGCAAATTAGGAAAATAGAAAAAATACACTTTCTGTTAGGAGAGCTAATAATCAGAAAAATCTTATACATTTAGACTTGGTAGGTGCGTGAGCTATTGCATCATTGCATTATAATTCAATAGAATATGGCGCCACTATTGCATTAAAACAAACACAGCTGCCAGAAAGAAAACTAGGTGCGAGCGCAATGAGCCAAGCGCAGTTCATCAAAGATGGTAAGCAGTCTCAGGATAAAAACTCGTACTAACCATTGATATAATACGAATTAGAAGAAATTTTACTTACTGAGATTGGGCGCGCTTGTACTGATGCCACCAGGGGTATCGATTGTTATATCTTTATAGGCTGGATCAACACAGAGACCCTCAATGACGTTGCAGGCTGAGCCGGGGTACGTCGTACATTCGGAATTCAGTTTGCACGCTGCGCCAAGTTGATATATTGGTTCATACAGATAGTTTCCTCTTAAAACAATAATATCTGTCAGTAAGTTTCTGCGAGGGTGTGGTCTAATTGACGTACGATGGCCCGTAGTGGCAAACGATGAGATTCGAAGTGCCGCATTTGGCCACGCCACATCCGAGTTTTTTTGTGTTGCCCCAAGCCATCTGCAAGTGCATTAGTGATAATTCACGGAAGCATTCGCAAGATCAGCTGATGCACTTACCATTTGCAAGTTGTCTCCAAATTAAAGGTCATTCCTACTTATAAACTGAAATGTTCATGAAATTGGAAAGTGAAACGTCTACCCTCGAGGACCGTCTTTTTTGAAGTCTCAAATTATTCCATTTCAGCGAATTTCTAAAATTCTAAAAGACTTAAATATTGTACCTGAGTAAAATGTCCGACGCCTCGGTCGAAGACGGCCGGCGTCAAAATATTTCTTGAGTCGGAGATGCCGAACTCTCTCAGTTCGCTCCACCAGCTGTCGGCGGCTCCCGTCAGTAAAGCGCTGATAGGCTGCGATCCTCCAATCAGCATTAGGTTCTCGCCAACGTCATTTCTGACGGAATGCTCAAACTTGCACGTATTCGCCCAAGCTTGAGCCGATGCCTCTAGCGTACAATCCCATTGCTAAAGACGGAATAGATAGAATAGCATATCGACCTCTTTCAGATGCAAAAAAACAACTGATTTGAATTGTAGTTTGTTCCTGATTCAATGGAAATAATTCGCATGCTCATCCATTGCATTCTGCGAGGAAGGACCATTGAAAGACTTTAAATGATTATCCTCCACGTCTTGAAATATAATTTTTGAACGTGACGGATTGGGCGATTTTGAGGGGATGTAGGCAAGGCTGTGTTCTCAGTTGTGACTTATCATTCTAACTGCTAACTGAGAACTTCCACTCTGCTATAAAGCCAAAAAAATTACAGGTTCATATTGCCGATTAGTAATATTGCAGTTATGGACTCAAATGCGGGCATAGGAGAGCACATAGGACTTGTTCAATATATGATTCGCTAGCTGTGCAACTTTTCATACAATAAGCACGCGCCCATCAATTCAAGCTGTTTGTGGAGCTGACAACACTGGTTGGAAGCGTATTATGCGGCAACTTACTGAACTCAAAGAGATTATGTTTAACATTTATTAAACAATAATTAAAGTTGGAGCCTCTCTCCACTAACCAGCTTGTAAATGTTTTTTCCAGCTGGAGCAAATCCTGTTTGCGTCTGTGCACGACCCTGTGCAAGCGTGGATCGCAAGGCGTTGTGCTTGTTGGCCATGGTCGCTCTATCCGTGTCAGTGAGAGTAGTGCTTGGGCACATTGCGCCAAAGGCTATAATCATATATAAAAGTGGTTGTTTAGACTTGGTGAAAGGCACGCTAACTTTGAAGTCATCGTTTGCTCTATTTCTCTGCGACCTCACTCATAAAACTAGTTTAATTAGGATCTCGATATACAGTCAACAGCAAAACCAAGTCGATGACGTTGTCCGATATTTTACTGGAAAGCATATTTCATATTGGGATTGTTGTGCTTAAAAGTTTCAGTAGAAGTGGTATCTGTTGCTCACCATAACAACATGTACACTTGAATCATCAAAAAACCCAATAACGAATTGAAAATTCGAACCTCCTTGAGCGATTAGTGTGACAAAGACAAGTACGGTAAGCGGCAGAGGACGCATTTTTCAGCAAACAGTTTTATTAGCTTGCAGCTCGAAGCAAAATGAATACGGCGCAATAGGCGTACTGTCTAAATGCAGTTCATTGAATTCGCAGAGTGAACCTGTTCACGGATGAGAAATTTAAATAAATTATTCATAGATCTACTGGAAACCGTTCATTGACGTCATAAATTTTGATGAAATGCACCATTGGTTGTTGAAGTGTATTGTTTTTATGAATACGTCAAAGATTTAACGTCAACTTACTAATGAGGCAGTTTATGAAATAAATGAAATAATTCATGAAATAAACATAATTGTTTACAAAGTAAATAAAATTATGCATCCTATTTCTATCGTTGCTCAAATTCGCATACGCTTTCACATAATCGAGTTGAAAATTGATTGCTTTGGTACTGAGATGTTCCTTGCCTCTGTTGTGGAACGATGCTAACGTACCCTACTTTGCTAAAGTATCATTTACAAATTGCTTCCAGTTGCGCGTGGAAATCTACATTTTTGAGCGATCAACGCAGCTGCGTTCGACCTTTCCAGAATGAGTTTAGTCACAATCATACACTTACGTATTTACATGAGTCACTTTGTTCTAATCCAATAATAACTCGCCAAATTTTGCACTGTGCATCTGACAGCTATCTGACGTGTGCGCGCTTCCAATGTCGATTTTGTGCAAACAAACTTCGCAAGCGAGCAATCATGAAACTGCATAAAGTTTCGTGCAATTAACGTCCCAGATTCCAGATATATACATACTTATTAGGCGCTGAAATGAGTCAAAGTTATTTAAAGTCATGCCTCAGCGGAGTTGAAAGCTAAATATCAGCTGCGCTAGTTTAATTTTGATCCGCATTCATTTCGTCGGATTAATGACGATGACGCGATCTTTTCTGATTGCGTCCACATGCCAAACGGCTCTCGTAACTGGAATATTCAAAGAGTTAATTGCTTAAGCAGGTTGTCAGGCAACTTGTAATAACTCCAGTTTGCTCCTCTATTAGGTTCCTCTCTCCTCTAACTAAAAATTTCATCTGCGACTTTTCCTCATTTGGTCACAATGCTCAACGACGCCGATCGCACTACACCATCGTTGCTGTTCTCTTTCTCGCCATAGCTACGTATTCGGATTCCATGCGTGTTTAAAACTGTTTTTCTGCTCAGCGGAACTCTGTTTCTCAGCTACTGTTAATAGTCATGCCCCTAAATGCCTCTACTTATTTCTCCTACATACCATATAGCCAGTATGTGATCATGCAATCCACCTACATACCCATCGGCATTTTCGGCATCTTCGGCAACGCTCTTGTGCTGATCGCCTACCTCAGCTACAAGAAGATGAGAGCCATTGACTGTGCTCATCTGATAGCTGCATTGTCGGTTGGAAATGTAATCAGCGGTTTTGGTGCACTTTTAATTTCGGCATCACGATTACAAATCGCCATCTTTAATGATTTCAACTTTTCTCGCTTTAACTGTATCTTCGGTGCGGTGGTCGTGTTCATCGGCTTGGAAATGAGCCAAGCAATCACTATGGCGATCGCCATTGATAGACTTAAAGCAGTTAGTGATCCATTTGCTTATCCAGTGGCAAAAAATCGACTGTTCGCCGGCATCAGTTTTGTAGTTTCCATTCTGGCTGGACTTTCAAATATCATTTTATCCGTCGTCGGTGTCGATTTTAGTACACAACCATCGCGCTGCAATTGGTGTAAGTGATTAATGCGTGATTACTGACCACTAAAGTGGGAGTTAAAACAATCTTTTGAACTGTAGCTAAATGGTCACACAGTGGGATATTTCTTACATGTCTCGATGTTCAGTCAATCTTAACTTCACTATTTAATATAATGGCACGTTTAGGTAGGATAATTCAAGAAAATTTGCTCTTTAAAAATGTCCCTCTAGAATTATTCACCTAGCAAGCGTGAGAACCTTCATCATCGCCTGTCATCCTCCATGGGTTTTTATTCCTGGCCTAGAGTCAGCTAATAATCCGCTGAGATGTAAGAACAGGTGATAGAGCATCAGTTTCTCCCCCTGCCCAAAGAATCTTTTGATTAACCTAAGTCTTCTAATCTTTCTCTGTTTGGAGGACCTTTGCGATTGGGCAGAGTGCAATATGTTCTCCTCACAATTAACTGTTCAGTCCCATGAAAAATTTCTAGAAAAAATGAGCCATGCAATTCTTTTCAGCCAGTAGTGTAAATAGTGTATGCGCTAGTATATACAACATTGGAAATGCTCTGACAGGGCCTCTGATTGCCGCCATTTACTCGATCGTCGTCTACAAGCAGCATAAGTGGAAAAAATTGCTCGTTGGCATTGGCAACAGCAGCAATAGATCTCTTGCGGCCCAAGCAAAAATGACAAACATTCTAACACTGCTTGTAGCTGTGTATTGTGTTCTGGTCGCTGTACCTTGTACGATACTTTATCTGTGGAGCCAGTTAAAGCTGTACCCAGAGTTCACTACAAACTATTTGTCAACGTTCAAAACAATGAGTATGTGCTTGAATTCGAGTCTAAGTGTGATATTTTACGCCAGCTCGAGTTCACTGATACGGCCGTTTCTAATCAGAGTGTTGCGTTGCGGAAGAGTCGAATAAACCTTTGACGAAAAATTGATCAACTGTTATTATTCTCATTTGAATCGCAGAAGGGATCTGCGTTTAATATTTCTTCTATGGCAGGCATTTCACGATCGTTTTTCGGTTATTTCTTCACATAAGCAGACTTTGCTCAAATTTTGTTGATATGCAAAGGAATGGTGTTATATTAGGTTGTTCAAAATAAATAATTGCGCTTTTAATGAGTGGATTTCATAATCCTACCATATTAGAACCACGCAACCAATTTTTCAGAAAATTTAAACGATTGTAACAGGTTGATTGAGCTTCGGTTATCCTGAGTTGCATATTATCTGGTTCATGCATTTTCTGTAATCAATTGTTTAAATGCAGCCATCCGAATACTGAGTAGCGATGCAATTTGATTTTTAAGGAACTTGACTAAGAATGAATGATCCAGCTGAGCAAAAACTTGACATAAATAATCTACAAACGTTGGGAATTCATTGAAAGAAGAATTATTGAGTTCGGTTATGGTGTTATGAAGACATGTCCATACAAGATAAGGTCTCATTTTTGCAGTTAAGTACCAAACACATTGCGCGCTGCAGGATATCCACGTGAAAAATGAGACATTATCTTTGCATGGTAAAACGTGATAACTCCATAATCGAACTCAATAATTCTTTTTTCATACGAATCCCCACCCCCCTAAAATCCTACCTGTACCTCACCGTGGTAGGGGGGTGAACGGGGATGCAACGCGAAGTACGGCAGGGGCTAGTCCCCGGGCAGGTCCAACCAAGCCAAGAAGGGTTCATCGTCATCACTGGCCAACACAGGAGGTACCCTGCCAGGGCTCATCCCCGCCCTCAGGACGGCCCAGCCAGCCTCCTGAGGTGGCACTCACTGGGCTACGACCAGCATTTACCTCTGCCTCAGTCCCCCGCACTCCGTCCCTGCCCCGTCCGATGGCGCGGGATCAGCAAACGGAGAGAGGCGATCTAATCTTGGGACCCCAGGCCATCTTCTGGACTCAGACATGAACTTACCAAGACCACGACTACCACCCACCCGCCGTGTCGACCTCCGCCTCTGCACCTTCAACGCCCGCTCGCTATGTGCTAACTCCCAGCTCTCACTCCTCATGGATGAGTGCCAGCGCGTCAAGTTTGATGTCATCGGGCTGAGTGAGACGAAGAGGAAGGAGCCCCTCACGGCCACCTGGAGAGATGGCAGCGGTGTCTTCCTA
>NIUQ01000644.1:0-43642 GCA_002796945.1 Plectus sambesii
CCAGACCGTGGGCTACAACCGACCAATAGACGCCAAGGCTTGATTCGGCCTAAAAACAATAAATATTTCCAAATCTCGTTTATTTTGCGCCACCCTGTAGGTGGTCGACCGGATCACCCAATCCACCCAAATTTAATACCACCCAATAATATATCGCCTTACAGTATCTCAATAGATAGTCGTATGTCTGAACCGTCTGAAACTTACGACTGCTCTCAGCTATTCAGTTATAACGCTCCATACAAATGACGATCCTCAGATTACTATTGTTTGTCGGTTCCATAATCACAACCAAAACTGAAAGATACGGTTGAGTTGAGTGATTGAAGACGAAAAGCGAACTTTATGAGGTGCAAAGCGAATCCGCTATTTATGGCATGGGCGGCCACTGCACTGGCTATTAATCATCCTTCCGCACTCTACCAAATATGCCTGCAATATTTTGAATATAATGCAAACTTCATAAAGAGATTAGTCAATTAGTCATAGATTAGGCTAGACTTCAGTTATAAGATGGTGTATATAACTGAAAACAGGGAGAAGGAAAAAGCGAATTTGACGTGAGGAGTAGAGAGGGAGTTTAATTTGCTAACATTTTGGGTTTTGTAGCTGAATCGATCGCATTGCTACCATCAGATATTCGATCCGTTCCCAACTTTGACACGATAACAGTTGTGGTGTACTTCTTGCGGCTTGCAAAGTTTTGCTTTCAGCACAAAGACATTCGCCATGCCATTAGGGTGTTCGGCGTTCGAACAGTCAACGTTTCTCGAACGGAATCTGATGTCGGCTTGAATTTCCCGTCGAGAGCAGCTGATGCCGTTTTCATGATCCAGGGCTTGCGCCTGCAGAAATTGGATGACGTTGATGTCGTGCCCCAGAACTTGAATCAACTTCGATCTGGCACCACCTCGGATTTAATAGCTGAATGTTTTATTTAAGTTCAGATGTGCAATTTTGATTGAAAAAATAATAAAAAAAGGAAACAGATAATGTACACGCCACGCATGGGTACATCAGTGTATTGGATCCTGGGATCTGTTTCATAACGTTGTCTTGAATACACCTGTTGTGGGAAGTGCGGTGATTGACCGATCATAACAAAGAGGGCGCGGCAGTTTTTCTTGAATACTACACAAATGTTTCGAGAACAGCGTAATTTTCCTTACGACCCACGATATGTCAAAAAAGAAAATTAAGCAAACCTGAAATGATTTTAAAGTTTAGAAGAGAAGATATTAGCATTCATAAATTGTTTAGTTCGTCCCCTATCTTATGTCAGCCGATGCAAAACCGCTAATGTCATTTGGGTAATAGATCATTAGTACTAATACAAAATTTGCTGCAAGATGCGTCGGCGTATAATTACTTCTAAAATTAGTATATTGGCAAATTACGGTTCTGATGTTAAGCGTCCCAAATTACTGTCAAATACGGTTCCAATAAAATGAATCAAACGATCGAACCTGGTAACAAGGAGAATAATTTAATTAAAATCAGCCTTGTAATCAATCGTTCAAAGATCGATCTTTCGGGGGTAATGTAGCTAACTGTACAGAGGCTCAGAGGATTATTTGATACAAAACACCAATCTTCATCAATCTGTTTTCGCTCCGTTTAAGGCTTATCGTGTTGAAGTAAATGATATCATTCGTTGGTACTTGTGTAAGATTCTTTTTTAGGGATGATCAAACATTGATTGAAAATGTCAAATCGTATAGGACAATATTAAAAATACTAAGAGGACAGCGAAATGGCTCAAGAAAGGAGCAAAGGAAAGTATCAAAAGTTGTATGGAAACCTCGTTCAGCTTTAAGCGAAGACGAATATCAGCGTTTCAAAAAAAGGCCAGAGAACTCGAAAAATCTTCCTAGGCCCTGTCCACAAATGAATACAAATGAATGAATACAAATGCTACTAATGAATGGTAACAGCGGAAACACTCAATCCCTAATATTTACTTAAGCGATTCACTCTACGACTTTGTATATAACTCATATTATTATTATTGAAGTTACACGCGTACTCTTGCTTAACTTATTTCACCATATGCATTCTAACCAAGTGTGCCATATGATCAGCAATGATCCTTATTATGCTAGCAATTGTATAAAACATGTGATTGATCTTGCTGTAACAGTGTTTAAGAGTATTATTTGCGAATGCATTCATACGCTTCGAAGTATTCTTCAATTGCAAGAAAGAATACGCCCACAGATGGAAATCCCGATCACACTCATCTCATTCACGTGAATGATATCAGATCTGAGCTGTTAGATCCAATTAACACTGCTCCACTGTTATTCATTCAGTGAGATATTTCCTTAATTGACACACTTGACAAGTCACTCGTAATGGTCGCATCGCAACACACACGCACACAACACGTGTGCGCTCGCGAGGGCCTGCTGTTGCGCTAGCGAGAGTTTATAAGATGGTTAGTGTAGTGGATGATTTCCATTCGATTCTCAACATTTCCAATATTGTGCTGATGAAATATTCGTTTGAGACTTTGGGAGGTATTTTTTGACTAAATATCAAATCGCTTCCTAATTCAGACGCTATTGAACTGTGCACTGTTTCTCTACAGAAAACAAGGATTTACTGTAATCACATTCCATCGCTTTAAGCAAACTTTACTTGTAACTGATTCTGTTGGTTTTTAAGAGAAGATTATAGTAGAGAGCTACAAGAACATCTCTGGTCAAAAAAATGAACAATTCATCATTGGAAGCGAATTATGTCGATCCTGATCCGACATCGATACTGCTCCTCAGTATTTGGTACGTCATAATCGGTATTTTTGGCATTCCGCTCAACATTTTTATCGTCATTGCTACTATAAAAGTGCAAGAAATTAGGGCGATTTCTGCCAACTTGTTTATTGGAAGTTTAGCACTATCCGATGCGCTCTTAATGCTTTCCACTCTACTTCACTTACCATACGCTTTGACTTTCAACGAAACGCTGTGTAAAATAATCGGGGTTGGTGTAACTGTATTTACCCTTCTCGGCACTTGCATCCCACTATTCTTAGCCCTTAACCGGTATGCGATTGTCTGCCTAGAACAAGACATGCTGGCCCGAAATATGTTAGGAGCCTTTTCTAGGAAAGGAATTAATCTGATGATTCTGCTAATCTGGGCGTTTGAGATTTTATATCAGCTACCATTTGTAATACTCAATACGTTGGGTATGCACTCTATTGGTTTCTGTACAACAGTGAAAAAGTCGACAAACAATGTCTTTATTCGTGTTTACTACTACTGCGGTGTGTTTGGTGTATACGCTCTCTCCTATGTTCCACTGTTTTTTTTCTACAGGAAGATATCATTGTGGGTCAAAACAATGACTGCTCAGATTTCGTTATCTGTTGAAACAAAGCAAACTGTCCGAGAAACAGAAAATGTTTTACTTTTGACGAAATGGGTGACTATCATTCCATTTATTTTTAGTTCACCATCAGCACTTATAGCGGTACTCTTTGAATTTAATTCTGAAATAGTTTCCCCTGGAGTAGCGCGTTTGACCCTTTCCTTATATCCAATGATTCCTTTATTAAACGCTATCGCTACTTTAAAATTCGCCCGTCATTACAGACTGGCATTCAAAAATATTTGTGACAGAGCTACTTTTACTTCAATATTATTTTCTTGGATGATTGAAGGACGACGGCTTTACAAAATTGACGTCGTCTCTGATATCCATCAATCGGTGTTGGCCGCACATTCCTAAGTCTTACTGAAGCAGTTGAGATGTTCACTTTGCATATTGTATATTAATTTTATTGATCTCACAATTACTGCTTTTAAGGTGATGTTTTAAACCTATTATTCAATGAATGTGATAAAAATTTACTTGATATGAGTGATCTGCCATAGATGATTTTGTGACCAAGCACTGAAATGTTTTTAGAAAGGTATTCAAATTATTGATTACGGAAGTAATAGACGCTTTCTCATTAACGACGCCTGGTGATTTATTTTTGTCCCGTTTGTTTCATTATGAAGTCTAAAACGTGATTGACGACGAATCCGTGATTGCATGCGCAGAAGTACAGGGTGACGCGAATACGGTATCACGCTTTTTTTGCAATAACCTGACGTTTGGCCGTATCACAATGCTAGTACGCGAAGTGCCGACGAGCAAACCAACGGAGTACAGCTGGGTTTTAATAGCGAACTATGACCAGGACATTCATCTCTTAGCATTACTCTATCGTAATGCAATAATACCAAAATGCATGCGTCTGTCTGGCTGTGTGTGTGTGCCTGTTTTGTTTTTCCGCAGAGATCCCCTAATTTCAAAAATTCCCTCACCGTACAAGAGTGAGTTCTCAGCGGCCGTTGACTTTTTCGCGCTCAAACATATCTGATTCTTGTAAAAATCGTCGACACATCAATTTTTATCCTTGAGAATTTATTCTTTTGTGTTGAAGAATTATTCAATTATAGGAAAGGGTACGTCCACGGATAGAAATCTCAACCACCAATCTCATTCACGTGAATGATATTAAATCTGAGCTGTTAGATCCAATTAACACTGCTCCAGTATTATTCATTCATTCAGATATTTCCTTAATTGACACACTTGACAAGTCACTCGTAATGGTCGCATCGCAACACACACGCACACAACACGTGTGCGCTCGCGAGGGCCTGCTGTTGCGCTAGCAAGAGTTAATAAGATGGTTAGTGCGGTGGATGATTTTCATTCGATTCTCAACATTTCTAATAATCTGAGCTGATCAAATATTCGTTTGAGACTGAGAGGTATTTTTTGACTAAATATCAAATCGCTTCCTAATTCAGACGCTATTGAACTGTGCCCTATTTCTCTACTGAAAAGAAGTATTTGCTATAATCACATTCCATCGCTTAAAGCAAACTTTACTTGTAACTGATTCTGTTGGTTTTTAAGAGAAGATTATAGTAGAGAGCTACAAGAACATCTCTGGTCAAAAATATGAACAATTCATCAATGGAAGCGAAATATGTCGATCCTGATCCGACATCGATATTGCTCCTCAGTATTTGGTACGTCATTATCGGTATTTTTGGCATTCCGCTCAACATTTTTATCGTCATTGCTACTATAAAAGTGCAAGAAATTAGGGCGATTTCTGCCAACTTGTTTATTGGAAGTTTAGCACTATCCGATGCGCTCTTAATGCTTTCCTTTCTGCTTCACTTTCCTTACGCTTTGACCTTCAACGAAACGCTGTGCAAAATAATCGGGGTTGGTGTATGTATATTTATGCTTCTCGGTACTTGCGTTCCACCACTCTTAGCCCTCAACAGGTATGCGGTTGTCTACCTAGAACAAGAGAAGCTGGCCCGATATATGTTTGTAGTATTCTCGAAGAAAGGGGTTTACTGGATAATTCTGCTACTTTGGGCGCTTGAGATAACATATCAGCTACGGTTTGTAATGCTAGATACGTTGGGTATGCACTCTATTGGTTTATGTGCAACAATGAAAAAGTCGACGAACAATGTCTTTTTTCGTGTTTACTACTACTTCGGTATGTTTGGTGTATACGCTCTCTCTAACGTTCCATTGTTTATATTCTACAGGAAGATATCATTGTGGGTCAAAACAATGACTGCTCGGCTTTCGCTGTCTGGTGAAGCAAAGCAAACGGTCCGAGAAACAGAAAATGTGTTACTTTTGACGAAATGGGTCACTCTTATTCCTTTTATATTTAGTTCACCGTCATTGCTTATCACGCTGCTCCTTGATTTTAATTCTGAAATAGTTTCAGTCGGTGTAGCGCGTTTGACTATTTCCTTATATCCAATGATTCCTTTATTAAACGCTATCGTTACTTTAAAATTTGCTCGACCATATAGATTGGCATTGAAAAAAGTTTGTGACAGAGCTACTTTTACTTCAATTTTATTTTCTTGGATGATTGAAGGACGACGGCTTTACAAAATTGACGTCGTCTCTGTTAACCATCAAACGGCGTTGGCCGCACATTCTTAAGCCTTACTGAAGCAGTTGAGATGTTCACTTTGCATATTGTATATTAATTTTATTGATCTCACAATTACTGCTTTTAAGGTGATGTTTTAAACCTATTATTCAATGAATGTGATAAAAATTTACTTGAAATGAGTGATCTGCCATAGATGATTTTGTGACCTTGCGATGCCTAGTGATTTATTATGGTCCTATTTTTTCATTACGAAGCATAAAAGTGGTGACGACGAATTCGTGATTGCCTGCGCAGAAGTACAGGGCGACGCGAAATTAACATCACATTATTTTTCGAAATAACCGGACGTTTCACTGTGTCAAAGTGTTGCCTGTGCGGAGCGACATTGAACAATCTAGCGGAATAGAGCTGGGTTCTAACAGTGAACGCTGGCCAGCGCATTCGTCTCTCGGCATAACTCTGTAGTGTTGTGCAATAATACCAAGGTCGTTTTTAGGCGCATCCGGCAGCACTGTTCACGTGCAGTAGAGCATTTCAAATGGTTTACCGCTGCTCACAATATCCAACTGTTAACGCGACATCACACAAGTGACTATACGTCCCAATTACAAAAAGCAGGCAATTTTGGTTGTTACCATACCTCACCTACCAAAAAGATCATCAATAGTCATCTGACCAATTCATCTTCGGTGCACACTATTCCCATGAAAGCTGAACAATAAAGAACGAATAAAGGAAAATTTGCACAAGTTAACTGAGAAAAAGGAACATATTCGCATGAGCGAGTGATCACAGCTGTTTTCGAAAATACACCGCTCGATTGACAAAAGAAGCCAAACGAACAAGAGGCGCAAGCGTAGCTCACAACCATATACGAAGAAATCTTGCAGTCAGGCCGTTATATAACGACAATGCCGAATAAGATATTATTTTAAAATAAAAATTGATAGCTAAACAGTGTCTTCATCGGTATCCGCCGTGTTGGAAAGCAGTGGCGCTTTGTCGACGCTGACACCGGTGGGGCGCTTGTTTTTGTTGTTGTTGTTGCGTGTCTTCTCCATATCTTTTGCTTGAAAGTATGTATACGCCGCGGATCCGAACAGAACGATCGCATTGCTCAGCCACCACAAGAACGGCTTCACTTCCTGCCACCATCCCACCGCCATTACCGTCTGCGCCGCCGCCTTTGCTGTCCCGCTGATGTTGTGCGTCAGTGGCGATGTCATCTGCATTCATTGTTGAACAGTTAACGAGATATGTAGTCAACATTGGTCAACCAGTTAAAAGTAAGCGAGCCAGACACCGCTGGGAAACGTTATTGAATGATATTATTACAGTACTCATATAAAAGCAGAAAATACTGCGCTTGGTCTAAATGCGACGACAACTCTTTAACTCAGTCTGACCTCCACTAATTTAAAGCCCAAAACCAGATTTAGGTCATATTTCTGTGGATGAGGCATTACCCCACCCTTTACGGTCCTAAACAGCAAAAAACTCGAGTTTAATAGATCGTACCTGAATCTGCCAGCCGGTGACGTAGCCCATCATGAAGCCGAAAACACCGGACAGTGTCATCATCAGCCAGAAGTGGATCGAGAAGAGGTACTCGAAATTGATCAACACGCCAATATCGCCATTCGCAATCATAAAGGGGATGAAGAGGACGCAGGCATTGATGTTGTTAATGAGCGTCAGACGCCCGACGTTATCGCCCACGGCGGGGAGTACGCGCTTGGTGTAGATGGCGTTGAGCGCCACCATCAGCGACGCCAACACTCCGAACACAACGCCCGCCACCGACAATGAGCCTGAAATTGAAACCTCAAGCGTGTTTATAGTTGCAATTTGCTAAGTAGTACAGTGAAATCATGATATAAGAGCCAGTTTGCGATTTTCCGAGCTTGCTCTTATAACCGGGTTCTACTGTATCATGAAATCTTTGGTTGAATAAGGCAAACTGCATCGATAGTGCTTCTTTCTCTCATTTAACGCACATAAAAATCTAGAAATGACTATCGTTCTTAGTGAAAAACGGTGGTTAAGCACCGAAAAGCAGGCTAAATGTCCGTGTACGTCCGTCAACCTTACCGCATTTTAATTTCCACGCATGGATGGACCAGCTCAATCTATTTTATGCATAATCAACTATTAAATTAGTCGGACACGACTTATTGTAACGGGAGGGATTATCCATTTACTTGTTCAATTATTCAGTGGACATTGACGGATGAAAGAAGGCTGAATGTAATGAGTCAGGCTTTGACTGCTATGGTTCATCAAGGGCAAACAGAGTATACTTTTCCCATTTCATTTGCAATTAACGAACTAGTTTGTGCATCAATGGCGACTCAAAGTGGGTCGCAGCTGGTCGGTCTTGACAGTGCGAAATTTAAGCCCATATAATGGGTTTTTGTTCGGCAAATACGAGTAGTATATCATGCACATATGAGGACTATCAACCGTTCCCGCCTGAGGAGCACACGGTCAGCTTACAGCAATTTCAACTCGCGACCTCTGGCAGCATAGTCCGCAAATAATAGCAACGAACAAAAAAATCCTTACCCGAATGATCCTCCTGGTCAGTTCCCAGGAAAAAACCTCCAATAATTATTAAACAGCAGACGATCGCACTGATCGATGTTTTCTGTCCGAGGATCAAATATGTACACACCTGAAACAAAGGAACAAATATTAAAAGTGTCAAGTGACAATTTTACAGGGAACTTTGAATATTCAGAGAAATCCAGCATTTCTGGATGCAATCAACAGCCGAACTTAATCCGGGTTCCTTTAACATGCAAGGTATAGAAGATGGGGCCAGGGTACCACCAGAGTTTAGCCTGGATTCAATTTTTCATCTCCGCCAAAGCAAAAGACAATTTAAGGCATTGGCCGAACTGAATTGGTATCCCCGCGCAAGTCTTCCTCGACTGAAAGTAAAATATCCCAAATCGTCAAGATAAAATATCAGAAAGGGATCGGCCCTAATTTTCAGGATTGATCATTATGTGCCAAGAGTGGCGTTCTTTCAGAATGGGAACCGAGACATCAAAAAAATAACGCTGAGGCACAACGCGGCATTGAAACGTACCACATTGAAAACTGTTGTCAACGATCGACCGACGTAGTAGAACGATACGCCGACGTATTTAAGGCACAAATTGTTGAACGTTATCATCGCGACGAACACGATCGATAAAGGCAAGACCTTAAAAAATTTACGGTAAACACTGCAATTCAGAGCAGTCCGCCTCAGCTGACCTCGCGAGAGATTTTCTGGTCGAATTTGAATTCCGGAAATGAGAAGGTCGATGGAAAAGACTTGGCCAACAGCGAGCAGATGTAACACAAAGCCACCGTGCACACGCATTGGTACCAAGTGACCAGCAATGGTGCGTCCAGCTGAAATACATATATTAAGCTGTGATCGAAATAAACTACGATAAGCTTTTGAAACTTGTATATTCGTAATATAATGAAACAATAACACTTTAATCATTCAGAGTTGTGCATTTGGTAGCACGAGATTCGAAAGAGGAGCGGTAAAGCAGGGCTTGCCCGATCTTTCGAGATTCGAGTATTCCCAAGTATCCTCCCAAGTATTCGGTAGCGCGAAAAGTAATTGGATCGGCTTCATATCGCGTATTCTAACTGGTTGCACTTAAAGCAATGCTAAAGTACGACTAAAATTAAGGCACGCGATACGAAACCAATCCATTGTCATATGATCTGCCACGATAGCGAGCTAACCAACGAACCTTTAATTCTTTGCTGCTCAGTAAGTATTTGTTGACGAAGACGAGGCTGATCGAAACGGTCCTGGAAATGAGAGCGAAATGAGAATTCTTATTCAAATCAGTTGAAATGAGATATTTTTATAGTTTTATCCAGAAAATCTACTAAATCCTGAACTAGCTGTGAACGCTTACCAGTACAAGGCGACGACGCCGAAGATCTTGACATATTGCTGTGTGCGGGAGTCCTGACGACGGCCCATAGCGTCTCCCGATTCCAACTCTTCGGCGATCAGTCGCCGACCGCCGCTCTCAGTTCGTTCGCCAGACATTTGATGACCACGGAGACGAACCGGGTCAGTCGTCTCTCTCCAAACACCTAATCTTCCTCAAAATCTTATCCACTCAAATCGCCAGTTGCTTCACTACTTCGGCAACTGCCCGTAGACAGAGATCGGTTGCGATGTCGATTGATTCGGCCCCCCGCGATAGAATTATGAATTGCCAACACGCCGAACGTAGTCAAAGGCACGCGTTGCTGGACCCGCTGCGCTTTAAACTACCCACATGTGCTTTTACGATGCTAAACGCCATTCTTTGCAGCAGATACTGCAATCACTACGCATGCTTTGCAGAATCAGTTGGTGAGTCAGTAGTGCTAAGACAACGACAAAGATATATGTATATATATATGGATCATTAAAATATCTCTGTACATCTTACAAATTAATGTTTAACAATTAAATCAAAGCGAAATTTGAAAAAGTAAGTATTGCCGAAAGCAGTGCGCACAACGATATGAGCGTTTGCATAGTAGCTGTCGAAAGATGAAGGGAAGTGGCACTCGACTGCTGCGGACCCGACCTCATGATGATCATGGCCTCTGCGATCTGACTCAGGTGCTGGCTGTGCGCTTCGCAAGCTTCGGCGAGAAGTTGCACACTGGCTGTCGAAGCAAACTCCGCCAGATTCCAGTCTATGTACACGTGCCGCGGCTGCTGTATGGCGCACATGATCGCCTCCAAGGTGGCCGCCTCACACGCCAGCTCATTGCGCCGCATGCGAATCGTTGCGAACGGTTGGATATAAGCGAACGTGTCCGGCTGAAGCGTCTTCAGCTTGTTCCCAGACAAGTCGATACTGGCGATCGCGGCGCTTCGGCTGAACATCTCCGTCGGCAAATACTCGAGCTCGTTATCGGCCAGATTGAGCACTTTCAAATTGGGCACTTGATCAAGCATCCCCTGCTGGATGATTGCGATTCCGTTCGCGCTCAAGTCGATTTCCTCCAGATCATCGAGAAGAAGACGTTCGTCGGAGCTGCGAATGGTTGCCATCCGAGTGATCGCCATGCGACTGCCGGTGATGAACAGTTGGCGGATATGCGGAATATCGGCCAGAACAGCCATGTCGAACGCGGGAGTGTTCAGTCCGACTATGTGCAACGTCCGCAAACTACTCAAACCGTCAAACGCATTCGGTCGCATTCTTCTTATTCCGCAGTAGAACAGTTTTAGCGAACTGAGAAAAGAGTATTGCGCAAAGTATGAATTCTGCGCAGTATTTATGTCGACGTATTGTATGGACAACTTTTCGGCACTGGGAAAGTCAAAGTGGTCGTCCAGTAAGTACCCGTGCGCTCTCAAAGCCTCGCTCAACTCCGCCAACGACGCCATCTGCACGCAGTGCACTCTGCCACCGTCAACGCACGCGACATCTTCATCGTTGCAAGCCACGCGACAGCAGCGCTGCGGTGGATTGCACAACGCATCGATACCAACCGATGCCAGCAGCAACAGCAGCAAAATTGCCCGCATCCTGACTCAGTTTCAGCATTTAAGCAAAAACGCAGACATAATTATCCAAGTGTGAGTAAAAACGCGGAAATCGTTGACCGGCGCAGCAGGACTAAATGACTGATGCGTCGAATGTACACTCGGAGACGAAACTGAGCCAGAGGGTAGCGCCACCAACGGAACGCCGCACAAATGCACCCTCCCCACGTTCGCCCGTCTCGCCTCGCTGTCAGACGGATTGACAATACGATGAGTGGCTTGTTGGTTGGTGAAAAAATCATTGCGCATCATCATAACCGCTTATGCCGCTCTTTAAAGTCGGCTTCGAGCGCCAACAGCCGAAATAAGGGTAAACATGCGTCGCATGTTGTTCTCGTAACAAAATACTGTGTTTGTTCAGCTGCCGTTGGAACCAATCGCTCTAATAATTTACTCCAACCTCGGCTGAAAGAGAGCTTGCTCAGTATTATCGCGCTCGATTTAGCTCGATCGATTGAACTTCCATACGAGGCATAGGTGTAAATATTACGCTCAAAGTTGGTTTCAACTAACATCAGTCGATTGAATCGAATTTCAATCGGACGAGCGAGCTCAATGTGAAAATTCGACCGTTCGAGTGATTGATTCTTAACGAAGTTGAACTTTGAAACTTCTCGCCATTCTGAGCTCTTACAGACAACCAACGTGTCGAATACAAAAGAAGATAAAATGATATGCAGAACGAATCATTGTTCACGATCTTTTGGAATTGCAAAGTGATGTTCACTAAGTACGACAAAACAACCGCTGCAATCGAAAAAAGTGCGTAAATCGCTGGCGACGGGAAAGCCATCGCCGGACGAGTCGGATAAATTTGAGATTGCTTTTCCGCCGCAGATCAAGTCCGACGGCGTGCACGAGCGGCATCAGGTAGCGATCGGTGGCGAATTTGGCGACTGCCCGGCGCGTCCTGCGATCGCTGCTGATGGAATGAAGGCGTCTGTCGAGCACAACCGGCGGCACTTTGGCCGCCACCGCTCGCTGCACCATCGACAGAATGTGCAGACACTTCTTCCCCCGATCCACTTCCTTTACCACCAGGTAGTCGCGCGCAGTTGTGCCCTCAACTCGCGTCGAGTCAATTGACAGCTGCAAGCGTCGAATGCTCATCGCGTCATTGAATACTTCTCAACGGTAGGAAACTTCGCACCTCCTCGCCTGCCGAAATTGCTCTCCCACTCTTAAGCTTAGGACAACTGTCTAAACTAAGCTTATGGGTATGGGATGCTTCACAAATGAACAAGTAAACAGAAAATTTTGCGAATCTAAACTACTTTTAATTTTATTTCATGAATCATATTGAGAAGCGGGATTTCTGCGGTTAGCAGGCAGGTGTGCGGTTTCCTTCCACTGAGCCATTAGTGAGTATGTGAAAGTACTGACGCGAAGATTTCTGTCGCAATGAACTGCGAAGCCACACCAAGCAATCGGTTCATTGACACCGGCAACATGAATGTCCTTGTGCCATCTAGCTAGCGCGTCCGACGCAAAGTTGACGACTGTCTTCGAAGGACTCGCCGACATGGAATACTCCTCGATGCCCGTCAGTAACTTAGCGGCGAACTGAAACTGCTACGAATGAAGCGGCATTTCAATCGCTCAATATAAACGGCAGACATTTTCTGCAACTTCCTTCCGGGTTGTTACCAGCAAGTAGTCATCGACATATCTGAGCAGCGTCGAGTCGGGATCGGCTAGGATATCTGCGAAGTGCTTGCGTTCCATTGCGCCCAAATATAATGTGCAAAGGAGAACTGAGATCGGGCTGCCCTGACGAATACCTCGCTTCTGCAGATACAGCTTGCCCATCAGGCGCATATAGTTTTTCTCAATCGACGAGATGACAAGCGTTCGTATCGTAACGCTTGTGAACCGCTGAAAACGAACGGAAAACTACACCATCATTAACGCGAGGATTGGAAGCTCAGTTTGGCATTATATGCCTCCCAAAGGGGTCTAGTCAATATATTCTACCAACGTCTCAAATGACTCAAAAGACTCAATGGGGATAAACGCATATTTTTCTTGGTGATTAATGGACATCAGTTCTATGGCGTAAAAAACGTTGCTAACATTTTTTAAAATAGGTCGCAAGCTTTTAGATAGTGAAAATTATTGGGGTACGAATACTCTTCAACGCTTAAATCCATTCTCATGTCGGCGATAATGCAGGAAAATATTACCGAAAACGATTTTTGGCTAATAAATGTTTGGCGAGCGGATAGTTTGAAATTGTTGGACGCCGACTGACTGTCGTATCCAGCGGCACTCTTCCGAAATTTCCCGAGCGTCGCACCGCTCGGCGACTTTACTTCCACCCAAGCCGAACAAACGACGAAATCCCTACAAAGCGAGATCACTACTTTACAACCGGCAGAGTAATCAATAAGCAGCTAATCTTACCTGCCGAAAGGCAGTAGATGACTGACGATTGTTTTGAGAATGTTCAAATTGATCATGTCGAAGCAAGCAGCGACGTCCAATTTGACGACAAACTTCGAACGACCACTCGTTCGCGCAGCCGCGCTCAGCCAATCGTAGTGCATGGATGAGAGTTCTGAATGTCGGTGAACAGATTGCGCAGCGATAAATAAAGTTGAGTTTACGATTTCGAAGGCCAGCGCCGAGAACGCTCGGATCGTGGCCGATGAGAAATGCGAGGATGGTCTTGACCGGATCGAGCCGAAATTTGACCGTCCGTTCGCTGACGACGAGCGCGCGCACGCCGTTCGCTTTCGGCACAAAGCGAACTTGGTTGGGAACTATTAGTGCGCTCTGAATGCGGTCAGTATTAACCCTCGAACAGAAAGGCAATCGCTGACAACTGACAGGCGTTGATCGACTACGGATGAGCTCCAATTGGCAGCGCTGACGAAGCTGAATGCTCGCGAGCACAACGATTCGTCTCCACGTCGTCTTAGCGAAGAAGAGCAGACGGTGACCGTGCATCTGCCCTTCGGTGATATAGAAACATCGCCTAAAACAGCATATTCCCTCAAATCTGCGCTCCGTTTCGTGAAAATGTTGCGAATTGTGGAGTTGAAACTGAATTCTGCACTAACATCGGCTGTGTACCAATTGAGTACATTATAATGTAGAACTGAACAGTATTACCATGATAATCTATCATAAAGTTAAACTTATACCGTACTAATTACATAAGTCTTCATTTTCGATAGATTTAGGATATGCTCGGTTGAATGCACGCATTCGCTCACCTTATAATCGCGGCGAACCAACTCAGACACCACTTGAGGAGTCGAGTGAAACAGGCGAACTGCAGATTGCTGTCTGGAATCAGCGCGATCCAGGGGCACGACGTCACCTTGAACCCAGAGTAGAAGCGTCTCCAATGAACGGCCTCTCGCCGATTTAAATGGTACAGGTTAGAAGCGCAAGAGTCGGCGAAGCGCTCGCGATTGTGCAGCCCGAGGAGGTTGTCGGGGAGCAATGCCGACGCCAACGCCCGCACGAAGCTGCGGAAGGGAGCTTCGGCGACGAAGCAGTGCGCCAACACCGCCAAGTCGACGGCGCTCTCGGCGGCGGCGCTTTGAAGTACAAAGCGCTTCAGAAGGATCCAAAGCCGACAACGTTGGCGGTTTGTGCACAAAGTGGTCATCGCAGAGAAGAGGAGCCGTCCACTGGGATGGGCATGAAGGCGCGACCAGTGGACGTCGCCAATGACGGATGACAGCGACGCTTGTACATTGCCGCCCGGTTTCAGCCAGTCGTACGGCGCGGCGCATGGCCAGCGAACGTACAACGCGCGGTCGTAGCAAATGTCGATGAAGCACGGTAGTGGCAGTTGTTCACACGTTCTTTCCCCCTTTTCACCTGCCACTACTGGTTCGTTCTTTTTTCGATTACGTTTTCGACTGAAAGTCAACTGCGTTGTTAAAGGGAATATGATATGAAACAATACTCTTATCTTAAATGGAGTAAAAGTGAGAAATTTGAAAGACAATCTTTTTTATTATATGACGTCATCTACCCTAATATTTTTTTAAAATTCAAATTTCACACTTTAGAGGTTGAAGGGATGGAGTGGCTCAGAAGAGAGCTGCTACTTACCTTTGAGGATGGGGTGGGGGTCATAGAAGTTTTGTTTATAAATCATGATTGGGAGGGTATACTACAAAGTATATTTTAAACGATGACCCCAGTGATGTGTTCCTACTCTACTCTCCATTCTGCCTCATTCCACCGAGAATGTACGAATGCCACCCCAGGATGTGGAGGGGGAAGGAAGAAGCCTCATAGCTACCTCAAGAAGTCGGTGGGGGACCATCGCACAAAGAATCTTGAACGTGATTAGAAGTTTCACTGCTGAACAAACTATACTACAAGTAGACACCTACAAACTATACTACAAAAAGATGCTTAGATAAAGCGTCAAAGTGGACGACAATTACCGTACCGATTACGTCTCGTCCGCTTCTTTGCTTGACTCTCGGCGATGATTGCATCCGTCTGCATCTGCCAAACAATGCGTTTGCACGTGTCATTTGTGCGATTCAAAAGATATTGCGAACTTCATTGGGCAACAAACACCATCTGAGATTATCAAAACAGTTGCGTCTTTATAGAAACCATAATATTTCGGCATTTTTTGAAAAACCTTGTCTTGTTCAATTTGCAACCTTATAAATTACTCAAAAAATTGTTCAACTGACATACAAACAAGCACTGTAAACTGCTGAAGGGATGCAAACAAGAAATGCGCTCACCAGAATTAATCACCAGAACGTTACAATACTACATTCAACTTAATCCAAATCTTCAATGAAGTTGACATATGCATCCAGAACTGGTATGTACAGCACCCAATGTTGTTACATTCATTCAATAGGTGCAGCGCAGTTATCCACAGTGAAGCAGCAGTATGCAGTATTCACACAATATTCACAGGATATAACTGTTTTTAAACAGATGTCCAGCATGGAGATAAAGATTACATAGACTAATAATAACAGCAACTATGGATAGCATCAAGGCAATGTTAACTGTGCAGACACATCGGGCAGCAATAAAACTAGCGAAGCGAACCAGGCGATTTTTCTCACCAATGAAACGGAAGATCACACACACGGCGGCGAGTCACTGGTCAGTCACAGGTCAGCAAGCGACAAATGTATATATAAGAATAAATTTTGACGTTTTTGTGTGATTATCACACCGTCCGACTAGTTATACATTCCTGTTGGAGACTGTAGACATTTCACCGCAATGGCGACATACTAATAATCACCGTCTCGAAAGCAATGTCAATCAAACTGTGCATCGAGCTGATTAAGGCGTCGAACTTGAAAAATTTGAGAAGTGTGATCCAAGTGTAACGGACTCACACCATCTTTCCTGATGCTCAGGCTCAGCTTAAGACCTGATTATATTTTAACGCAAATCGCAAGCTATTTTCGCTTACTGCGCAGTCATCAAGAATACATGCGTTAATAATCCATTTCTGCACATTTACTCTTGATAACTGCACGGAATTTGCAACTCGCTTGCGACTTGCGCTTAAGTATAACTAGACCGTTAAGCTTACGCTTAGCTTAGGCTTATGAGAATTTTTCAAGGGGCACTACGGTCACTTCTACTCTAGTGAATGTACCGTATATTATTTTTAGCCGCATTTGACAAGGCTGCTTAGCGGTACCCTATTTACAACACGGACTGATATGATTCGCAGTCTGCTAGTCATACGCGACTAAAAATAAAATACGGTACATTCCTTCGAGGTAGGGGTGACCGAAGTTGCCCTTTAAGCCTAATCCAAAGCATCAAAAAAGGCGGTGGACCTGCGATACTTGGAGCAGAAGTGTGGGTGAAGATAGGCATAGAATGACGAACAATTAATTAATCATTTCAATTTAGCGAGAGAAACCTGAAACCTGAGTGTAACTGAAGTGCGTTCGACGCCTCAAAAGCCATAAATAGGTAAAAAGAGAAGGGTGAGAGACTATGAAGAGACAGGAGGGATTACATGATTCACCCTTTCCAGGCCCATTTCTTGTAGCCGCCATGAACCTGAGCGGACCTGTTGTACGGCTTGCGCTTGGCTGGTTCCTCATCACTAGCCACGCTATTGAGGACCATAGTTTGAAGGTCGACCGATTTCCTCTGCTTGCTCTTTCGCCGTGACGACTTCGTCGCCGTCGTCGTCGCTGATCGTTGGCTCTGCAGCGACGGTCGTTCGCTCTGCGTCGCCACCGGCATCGGTCGGGGTTCACCCGCCTCGAAAGTCCATTCCTCTGTCGACGAGTCGAGGAAAAAGGTGGCGCCGCCGCGCGTCGAATTGCTCCCATGGCTCCCATCACCCAATCCGCTCGACTTTCGTCGCTGTACCGGCGGCTTACTGGCATATGGCTGAAATTAAAATCATTGCTGACTAAAGAATATCAAAATTCGGTTTGTATTGTCAAAATTTTTCAATCAGTAACAGAGGTTCAGAGAAAATATCGTAGTACGCCAACTAAAGCGTGTCTTTAGCATGGATGTTGTCAAGGAAAATTTCAGGGGTCTGTTACTAACTAAGAAATTAAAACGATAACTGAGGGTACTGGCCCCCTTCCGGTTGTAAACGTAAAGGTATGTCAAAACATCCGGACAGTAAATACTCTCATGTCTGATCGCCGTCATAACAGTTCTTCTGTGGAGGGGGGAGACGGCGCTTGTTGTTTACAATCACGCTATTGCATCCCCGCAAGCGCGCGTGTATAGCGCGGTCATTCGTATTTATACGCTCCGATGCCGGTTTGCACGTTCACATCTGCTCTCGATCATCTCCCCGATTGCTATTCTTTCACCTCCCCTCACCCGTTATTAATCACGCCGTATTCATACCAACTACTCTTCGCGTCAACGATCGTGGGCTGCTAAGCCCATTCCTAATGCTGCACGTTATACATGCACTGCATTTACATCTTTGCATAATACTTAATACAGCCTATGCAACCAGAAATTGAAGTAAAATATACTGACGGCAACAGCAACTATTTTCTGCGTCTGTATGACACATTCTGTCCCTCTAACTCACTGCCCCCTTACCTCTACACTATCTCCCAACAAGACACAATCCTAGTCTCATAATCACTTCGCAATAGTCGATTTCCAAAATTGAATGTTAACTAAGCGATAATAAAATACTAAAGCCTTGTGTTAATAAACACCAAACTTTTAAAATAATAAACGTACATCGACCGACACACCGCCGTTGTGATTCGGCGGAGGATGAAGGCGATATTGGAACCCGCCACCGCGCCCGAAGTGTGCCTCAAAGCGATCCGTACGATGTCGGGCTCGCATCTTCACTGTGCTTTCCTCTTCGGATATGGTTCGAATGCACCGGGGGCGCTGAGTATCCGAAGCATTCGATGTGCTTGAATTAGTCCTCGAAAATTGTTCCGACGAAGGTACTGCCCGCAATCCAGCCGCCAACTGCGACCACATCGGCGATTCTAAAATCACGTAACCTTTGATTATGCACAGAAAAGTAATCAAATTAGTATAGTCATTAATTTTTCAATAACTAGCAAGAATTTCCACTAGACATCGTAGTTAGCAATGGTAAGCTCGTTTTCAGTGCAAAAAACATCGTTTCTTGAGGTTCTTACGTGCGTAAATTGATAGAAACGCTATGGACTTTCGAAGCAGTTTGCATTATTCAATCTAAAATTTCTTGGGACTTATCGGCAAATTTCAACTAAAGAGTTCGCTTCAGAGGATCGTATTCGCCAATGTCAGGATAAGTTATCGTTTTTAATCACAAGATTGCGAGCTTTTAAACATATAGTAGTTGATTTGCACTATTTACAATAGGGCGTAAGCTTGGTTTGCTTTTGTTGGTATCGATAAATACGACCCCAGCGCGCCCGATCAACGATTGTAACGCCGATCTTATAGGCTTTTCATTTCCTACTTCGGATTCCCGCGTGCAATAGGAATCGCTCCCTTTTTTCATTATAATACTTTGCGCGCAGGAAGATCAAGAGTGAGTGTCACGTCACTATCAACGCTAATCTTATTCGTAACAGAGGTCAAACGCGGGCACACTTTGAAGTTTGTAGCTTGCACGTTCGACTTCGACCGTCTACATTCAAAAAGCGTAATCACTGCCGACTAACATCGTCTATCATCATAATTCGTCAATCTTGCACACCACTCGTAATCCTATCATGCAATTCGTCACTCTTGCATGTCATTTCGTCATCTCTGCATTAACTTTCAAAGCTACTGTGACGAAATATTGCAAGGGTTACGAGATATGCTGCAAGAGTGACGAATTGCATGCAAGAGTGACGAATTGCATGCAAGAATTACGTAATGGAAAGTAAGAGTGACGAAATATAATGAATGATGGCGTATATTTTCTCAGAATAATGCAAGAAAGTCGTCGGGAACAAAATGCGCTACACTTACTCGTCATAGTTCCACTGGCAGTGCGAGGTCGGAAAAAGTCGTCTTCAGCGGGGGTGCCGCATTGGACGGTCTTAGCATATGAGAGACTGCCGCTGCGAGGACGGTATCCGTTGTCTGGCTCCTCAGGAATATCGTCGACGCTAGTAGAGAGGGAAGAGCGTTCTCGCCAAAAGCCTTGGAGACGACCGCTGCTGGTGGACAGATTGACGCCGTTGAGGACTGTCGGGGCGGAGTCCAAGGCGTGCGAAGTGCGGACGAACGCACGCACGGTCAGCTCCAGATTCTTCTCCAGAAGCGTCTGCGGACAGGAAAAGTCGGCGATTTCCACTGTCACTCGACTGCTTCGCGGCTTCATCACTCGATCCGCGAATGTCACCATGCACACTACTGTTACTATCGTCTCTTCCATGGGCACGTCCAACCACTCTGTCGTCAGACCAAAGGGCGCTTGCATACGCATCGACGGCTCGCCCATTGGGATCTGAAATACATTTTCTTATTCTTCATTACAGCGGGCGGCAGGGATCGGACATACAGTGGAATTCACTTAAAACGGTTTCGGTTATACCGGTAATTTTTGTCGGTCCCAAAGTGCATCTCCCCATACAAATAAGTTCGCTTATACCGGTAATTTTGATCGGTCCCTCAAATACCGGTGTAAGTGAATTCCACTGTACAATATGTGCGAGCTATCAGAGACTAACGTGAGCTTTCTCTGCGTGATTGGCTCACATTTAGACAAATATGCTTATCAGAGAGTAATTAGTGCTAGTCTGTATAAAACTTCCGACATGACAGAACTTTTCATATCTTATCCGGCGCCAGAATCAGTTAGATATTAATCTATGGGATTAAAAGAGAAATAAGCGGAATGAGGAATTCATTTCGAGTTCAATTTAAAAAGCAGGCGATAAAATTATGACTTTAGAAACAAAGCATTCTGCCATTCAGATCGTAAATTATGGTCAAAAATTAATTTTTGCGAATGGGAAAGTCAAGGGGGTCAGAAATAATTCTTGACGTTAAAATCAGAGAGCGCGTAATCGATTAGACGCCGACCGTTTTATCTCTGTGAAGAGTGATGCAGACGCTTTGAATGAGTGAGTGAGGCTCGCGCAAGTCTTGGGACAGGTGGGGAATGTGATCGGGGTCGAGCCAGTCGCAGTCGACGAGAACTTTGAAGCGATCTGCGGAGTCAAAGACGGATCCAGTAGCGCGATGGAGCATTGCGACGTGGAGGATCATGTTCAGCACGAAAGGCTGCATGGTTTTCTCGAGGTTCTGCTGCCTGAGCAGCTCGTGCGTAGTGGCCAAGCTGGGAAAGTTGCGCAATCGCTCGTTCCTTTGTTGGAGCGCCGTGATCTCGTATAAGAGTTCTTTGCGGACGCCGTAGGATTTGACGCCGAGATAGTCGAGGTCATTGAAGGATAAATCGAAGAGGCGGTTGCCGTTGATGTTGTTGCGCTGAATGGATTGGACGAGAGCGTCGAGGGCGGAGATGTCCATCTCCAAATGCAGCGAAATGACCCAAGCGCAGACGTGCTCTTCGTCCCACGTACTCGCGTCGTCGAGAGTGACTAACGTCGGATAGCTCAGCAAGTTTCGCTGACTCGCCTCCCTCTCCTTCAACGCTTTCTCCCGTCTTTCCAACTCTGCCGTCTTCTGGATCAAATCCAACTCTTTCGTCTGCAACTTTACCGATTAGCAATCAGTAATGGCGTTCCTAGACAACACCGTTCTACACGTTTCTATTCTCAAAAATTTGTATTCATATGAAGAATAATCAGTCGGTGCTCGAGTAAAATTACGGGCCCATTATGGAAGAGAGCATTAAAAGTTTCTATTTTTTAAATTGACGCAATTTCGAGTTGTGATAGCGTACGAAGGCAGCTACTTGGGCGGAGGAGGGGGTCACCAACTGTATCCCATTATGAATGCTGACTAATTAAGGGGGCGATTGATTAGTATGATTGATCAATAGAATAAACATTACTTTCAACTGGATTAGTTGGTCGTCGATAGCGAATCTCCAGGATTCCTTTCTTCGAACGAATATCTCGCCCTTCTTGTTGACGTCCGCGTTCTTCGTCATCGCATTCAGCTCGGAAAGAATTGTTTTGAAATTGGCGCGCTCTTTTGGGACCACTTTCCAGCAGTCGTTCATCAATCTGAATAAGTGAAAGAAGCAATAAATCGGGTAATCGGGTCCATTTTGCTTCTTTGCAGCTACTTACTTTGCCAACTGTTCGGGACAAGTATCGGGAATGGCGAGCTTGACGTAATCTTCCGCGATCATTGTGTAAATGCGAAATTCGGTCAGACCGTCGTAGGGTATTTCTCGCGACATCATCTCCCATAAAACGACGGCATAACTCCAAACATCTGTCGCTGTCGAGAGTCCACCGCTTTGCTTGATGATCTCGGGGCTGCAAAGCTAGCCGTTGGTAATACATATGCACCTTCTTGCATCGTAATTCGCCACTTTCGCGTTAATTTTGGTCACTTTTGTATTCTATTTCGTTAACTTTGTGTTCGAATCGCACGCAAAGATGATGCAATCAAATGCAAAAGTGATGAGCTGGGACACAAGCTCGTGTATGAAGTTCGTATCACAGTTGGATAAATGATCATTTTTTGGATATCCTACAATTTCACACTGCATCCCTATTTGCTCGCATTGTTCTCTCATTTCAGCAGCTGTGACACATGCGATGAATGCCTCGCATGTTTTCCCACTCTACGTACGCTGAAACTAAATAAGGCTTCTATTCATCACGATGCTTTGGTATGAAATAGTTATTCGTGTCAGAGCCGCTAAGCGAAAAAGCGCCACAATTGTTCGAGTTGCTTAGTGTGAATTCTTATAGCATTTTGGCAGAAAACGCGCGAATATGATATTTTGACACTGCTGCTATTACGCTAAATGTTTCGCCGAGGCCAGCTAACCACTTCTGTCCAACTCAGCTCGATTCTCACCGTTATTCACGCTCTTTCACTATGTTTCGCTAGACCGCGAAGCACGTCGACTTAAAACAGTCACAATTGAGCGTCTAGATGCAAAAAGCGGCATTGGAACTTGGGACGCCCGCAAGAGACAAGAAGGGTAGCATGACTTCGTTTAACACGAGGGGAGGGTAGGGCAAATAACACGTCGACAGTCGCAACAGGAATAACGACAAAACCGAACCTCATCCACGCTGCCGTACCACCCCAGGTGGGTTGCGTCTGCGAGTGAGTCAGGTTCTTGGATGTACCAAAATCGCACAGTTTGCACACTTTTTGCTGGTTGAGGACAACGTTCTTCGACTTCAAGTCGCGATGAATGATTGTGTCAGGCGCTTCATAATGAAGATAGTGAACGCCCTGGGCGATCTGTATCGCCCACGTTAGAGTATCCGCGAACGATAGATCCGGGTATTGGGGGTTATGAAGGAAGTCGTATAAAGAACCCATTTCAGCAAATTCTGAAACACAAGCCAGTTTTATTACATGTTCTCTGGGTGAAACAAGGTAATTGTCAAAGAGTAAGCGTGCCGTGAGAATACCTTCATTCATCCCAACCCAGGTACTTTCTCAAGAATACTTTGTTACTATTGCGATGGTGGGGGTCTGAATGATAACGGAATCAACTGCTGCAATATGAGGCGTCCCCATCGCATACTCTTGCCAAAAATAAGTTATAATAAGCAGAAAGTGTAGCCCATATGGTATAAATGCACATTAAAAGAGCGCAAAAGCAACAAGAAAGCAAATTTTTCAGGAAGTCCTCACCTGTTACTATGTAAAACTCTCGATTCGTGTGACAGACGCCGTATAATTGAATGATATTTCTGTGACGAATCCTCGAAAGTATATAAGCCTGAAAAAGATATGAATGAATAGTGAAAATCAATCTGGAATTGAAGGTACCTCTTTCTCAAGCATGAAGACCTTCTTCACAGCGACAACCAGGTTCTTTGGCTTCCATTTACCTCTGTAGACGGCACCAAAAGAGCCAACGCTCAACTGTTCGCCAATTTCGAGATCATCGCGATCAATTATCGGATAAGCACTGGAACTGGTGTGGTCTCCATTTTCGGAACTCTTGATAGCGGCATTGATAGCCGCTTTTTTAACAGAATTAAGGTCATTTATCATCTTGCCGTCGTCTTTGCCGCTATCAATTTTTGACGGCGGCACCGAGCGGATAGCATTTATTCGATCAGAGCTGTTGGCTTCTTCTTTATTTGCAGCATAAAAATTACATCTAACCCCCTTGTACAATGAAACACGAAACGTCCAGACTATAAAATATGGGTCGGTCGACCAAACACCAGCACTGACGATGCATTGTGGACTACGGTAGCTCCACAAAAATAAAACCTCTGTTCGTGATTCAGAATTCGTGCCAAGACGCGCTCCATTGCAGTTGCCAAGATTGGCGGGCCACTTACTGTTTCGTGAAGCGTCTTACAAGCAACTCGCGCCATGCGTGCACATAATTGATTGAATTATTGAAAAAGCAGTCTTGCTCATTGTCGACTCGTTTACGCGTAACAAAATAGCATCATTTGCTGCGGTGAAATAAATCGAATCAAGTGCTCGACTCCAGTCGACTGCGCGCAAAAAGCGCTTTAATGATTTGAAACGTCAAACGCGTTTTCGGTCCCTACTTCCTGCTATTCTGTCGAGCTCGCGTTATCCTGTAGATGGTCTTTGACCGCTCTGCGCTTACGTATTTCGCGGAAGTCCATGCATTATTTGGCAGCAATTTGGACATCGACGGGCCTGTGGGAATAAAGAAAGGCGGAGGGAGGGGGGAGAGGGGAGGGGGAAGAGAAGCGAACGACGAAGCAAAGGTGTGTATTAGCAGAGCCTGGAGCAAACGCAAAAAGGCGGCGCTTAGTCGAGTTCAATTAAGTGGGATGGCGTGAGGGCGCTCATGCAGATGGCGTTCGTGTCGCGGCCAGGGCGGAAACGGCCGTCGTCCGCGCAGTCGTCGGCCGTCATTAGCGCGTTGTTCGCTCGTTCCGATTTCCATCGGCTGTGTGCCGATTAATCGTGTCTCGACGATCCCTCCTCCTGCCTCAGTCGCATCAAAAGACCTGCCCACATCCCGCCGTTGCTCCTCCTCTTACGGCGGCGCCATGTCGGCCCCCAGCGCCACCACCGCCACCTACTCCGACGAGGACGACGACGTCCCTTACGTGACTGTTGCCTCCATGACTCCCGTCACCTCACCTCCCACCAACCGCTACAACAGCACCGACAAAGATGTATGCAACTACAAGGACGAAGCCGAGTTACTGCAAGCGCTCAATTCGACGGTCGTCGCTGGCGGGAAAGGCTCGGCAGTGGAAACGACGGCGGTCAAGGTGACAAGAAAGCGGACGAAGCATCCGATTTGCGACCGAGTAGTAGTGGTGATCGTGGTAGTGGGGATACTGTTCATGATGTGTACAGTGCTGGCGGCACTTTACTTGTTATTGCGGATTCTGCTGACGCCGACGACACAGCGGAACAGCCCGTTCGGAGTGGCGGGGTTGAGCAACGCGCACCGACACGGCAGCTTCCACGACACGAACATCGAGGTGAAGGAGCTGATCGACAAGGCTCGCCGACTTCTCTCTTCATCGATCGGCACCCGTTTCCTGCAGCCTCGCGGAAGGCTCAAAAGTCCTCCCTACGGTTACAGCGCTACAATAGCTACGCCTGGGTCAACTTTAATTACATCCGATTCGTCCGACTCTTAGCAACTTTAGTTTGATCCCGACATCATTTTGTGCGGAAATTACACTCTGCTCTGATCTACTCTGCTGCATACCATTCTATTTTCTCATTTGCTCCTCTGTTTCACTCTTAACGGCTACAGTATGAGGAATAATCAGTGCAAAACGTGTGCTGCTGCAATAACAGATAAATATTTTTTGATTCGATCGCATTGATCTACATCAAAGTGTCGCTGCTAAATAATTGAGTGTTACATTTACCCCTTACAGCATCGCTACTAAATTTTGCATCGTATTCTGTTAAAGAATTCATGAAGCAATGTGACTGACGTCAAAACAAGAAACTGGACGCGCAGAGCAACAGGGGCGCTGGGCTATTTTTACCCTGAACGAGGCGCTGTAAGACTACGACATTGTATTGGGCATTTTCACGCAAATTAGCAAACGAGAAGCGCACTGAGTTGTGCTATCAACGGATGAATTAAACGTTTTCTACACTCGACGAGTCGAACGAACAGAGGCGTTAAATGATGAAACGGCCAAAGTCCGAGTGTTTTCGAATCGCTTCGGTGCGTCGCGTTCGCTTGACCGTTGACATAGTGCAACAACAAAAGTGCTACATGAGGCCTATGCATACATAGATACAGCTTTGGACTTTAGGCATGTGTGACCTCAAGAATTTACACTATCCTAGTTGACGACTTTATTTAAAAAGGTAGTCAGATTTTTAACCCAATAGTACTCATGTTAATTAATTGCCGAGAATATTTATCCAAACCTCCAAGCCACTCGGAGCTGGAAGATGTAAGCCCTCTTTCGGGGGTATGTAAGTAGTCCAGATTTATCCGATGACTTTAGGGCCCTCGATAACCCCGGACAACTTTCCAGCTCCAAGAAACGTTCGCAAATAATTTTTCATCTTTGACTGAGTAGCGTTGAATAAACCAGCATCGCCTATATCACCCAGAACTCCGAACGCCCATGTGAAGTGTGAGAAGCAGTGTATAAACTGCACAGCGACGCGAATAGACCGATGCCGTGCACTCTGAGAGCCCTCCTGGTGCACGTCATTCCACTTTTCTAGTGCTGCACGAATGGGGCGCGACTTATAGATGACGGTCGAGCTCATCTAGCATCGTCTCTGCCCGAAACGAGGCGTATTCTGTGCGACCGCCCGGCTGGCACCGTTTGACAGCGTCTTCATCGCGTCCCCAGATTTCCCCATTGCCTACTGCTGCGGCCACTTCTGCGACTCGACCAATTTCTGCGACCGATTTCGAAGCACACAAAGGCGTCACTCAGAATAACAACCGGTGCTGTTAAAAGTTCAGTCAATAACGTAGTGCGTAAGAATAGCTTATTGAGTTCTTAATTTAGACAAGATGCTACCCTTTCAATTCATTCCGCGAATAGCGTGGCGGCTGAAGAATAACGAAAAATTAATTAAGTTTGTCAAATATTGCTTTCTCTTTCCCAAAGCGAATCGTTCCCATCGTCAAAACCGACATCCCGAAACTTGAATCTATTCTCGCCCTTTGAGATCCTCCGTCCACACATTTTTCAAGTTTAAAAATCTGTAACATCCTTAATTTACATCTTTATGTAGCGTAATCGACAGCTGCGCAACTAGGATCGATTTGGATATTTTGCGATTGATTTGATATTTAAAAAAATTTGTTTCGACAATGGAGTAAGAGGTTCGATATGGTTCAAGAGTTGGTTTTGACTGTCAGAAGAGGAGACAATACTTTCTGAATTCCAAAGCTCGCTATACCAACGGACATAAATAGCAGGCGAAATTCAAAATTAGCTTAAAGGCGCTCGTGCTATGAGGCGGTAGTACGTCGCGACGCCATGCGATCTTTGAGGCGCTAATTAACGCGATCTGATACAAGGATCCCGTTGCATTCATGTCTGGACTCTTAAATTATGTATGTCGAACCCTACTTGTCTTTACGACACTAGCGGTCCAGTCGGAATGCTGCCACCATTAAATTAGGCATTCTCGCATAAATTTCGCACGATATTGGCGTTTATGATTCGATGTTTACTTCGTACCACATTACTTATCGATTACATCATGTTGACATCGAAAAGGCAACACGCTACTTGATTAATTTGAAGCATTACTCTGGCTTGCGTTGCTGAATTTTTATTGATTCAAGCAGTGTTCGTATTTCGTGTTTTAGACGGAGCTTAGTTATTTATTAGACGAAATGACTCGCTCATAGACACATTCATATCACACATGAACATGAATATGGGACAAATAAATGGCCGGCTTGAGGGTATGAACACTCTCAGGCATTTCCCCAACCCCTAGTTGAAAGCCTTTTTAAAAATGCTTGCCACAATTTTTTTATCCAATGTAATATAGCAATGCACTCATATTTGCAAAGTGAAGTGATTCCTTCATTTAATCCGGACAAACATTGCCTATTCTTCTCATGTCGCTCGTATTCGAGAGATATGAGGCGTCTTCGACCGCCCCCCTCAATGCACTTATTTGACATAAACACGCATTCAAACGCGCTATTAATCGGAAACTTGCAAGAATATTAAGGATTATAAATAGTAGCAGTGGGTAGCAGGATGTACAACAACAATTCAAAACAGCTGCATGATTTCCTCCAATGGCTTGCGTTTGAGATCCGGAATAGTAGCATCGGAGGCAGGATGCCCAACCGGCAGAAGCAGCGAGACTTTTTCGTTCGCTGGCCGATCTAGGATTTGTCGAATAGCCAGCCCAGCGTTCAGCGGCGTAGTCGTTACCGTAACCAAGCCAGCCATCTGCAATAACTCACGTTCGGACTGGTTGGGCTAAGGGGCGAGAGGTACGCGATACAAGCACCTAACACCCGTAAGGCAATTTAGCTTCCCCACGAGTCTTCACACACACGCGAACGTCTGATTAGCGCAAGATGCTATATTTTGTAAAGTGAAATACGGTAGATGTTAAATTACCCCACTGGTTTTAGGCGCTTGTATCGCGTACCTCTCGCCCCTTAGCCCGACTACGTTAAGACCGCATCTCAGCCGGGCCACCTGTTAACCTAACACGCCAAGGGGGTGTTCCACGAAAGTACACCCTCTCTCATCCCAATTCGTCACTCTTACATTCCATTCCATCACGCTCACATTTTCTTTAGTCATCTCTGCATTTAAGTAGAACGCTACTGTGACGAAGTGGAATGCAAGTGTGGCAAACTGGGAAGAAAGGGGGAGGTTTAAGAGCTAAAGCAAAATTGCCCAGATTCCAAAATGACTGGCAGTTGCCTTCGATGAAAATTAATCTTATTGTACTTGGCCTATTTTACACTTTACTTTTTCATGGCATAGGCCCGGAGGTTCATTAATAATACGAATGACGTCAATTGACAGTCGTCGATTGATTGACGTCATCCCGATGGGACCCTGCGGACGCGGCAGTTTGAACGCTAAATAATCTATCATGGGATAGCAATCATGCAACATTTTTCGCATACGTGCGTTTCCTGACAAATGCCATAAGCTTCCGCAAAGTACCAACAGAGTGACAAAAAAAATTAAACAAAGAATGCCAATATTTGGGACCGGCTAAACCTGACCGCTATGAGCGAATTACTGTTATAAGCGACATCGCTCTAAACGATTTTAAATGTACCTGAATCGCAGCCAAAAGCAGTCCGACGGCGATGGAGGTGCTGATCTCATTGTAATAAGTCTCTTGACGCTCTCCGTTAGGCTTGATCTGATACGCATGCTTGAGCACGACGATGAGGTACGGCGCCTCTTCGAGATAGGGCTTAATCCAGTTGATTGAATCCTGTGGACTAAACCTTGTCACGTCTTTGACCCACTTCTCCCCCATGCGTTTGGCGTAATTTATTTCCTCTTCTTCTTCCACTACTTTCCTAATTGCGCTCTTTACTTCCGCGTTCGATACAATGGCGAATGTCCACGGCTGCAGATGAGCGCCACTGGGACTTGTGCCTACAAATCAGCGCCGCTTTCATATTTGAACAACATGTTTATGTTCGTCATGGTTCGCGCTCCGCACCGCCTACGGCATCGACCTTCATCTGCAGATTTCTATAGTCAAAATTTGCAGATCAATATCAAGAAATCTTAAAGGGGGTAAACTGACTTGAAAGTCGATAGCGCTTCTTTCTCTTAATTTACACACGTAAAAAGCAAGAAATGACTATCATTACTGGTATAAAAACGATGGTCAAGCACCGAAGAGCGAGCTCATCGCTGCCAACTACGGTGTCTGGCGAGATTTCCTTTCGCTGTTCAAAAAATTTTGACCATAGAAGGTACCTTAAAGTTCTCAAAATGATCCCCCAAACACATCGCGCGATTATTACATTTAAAAAACCTAAAAGATTCCACAGATACCAGTGCTAAATCACAGCGGTTCGATGATATAGCCCCCCTTGTTATAATTTGATTTCAAAGTTCCTTTCGCACTACTATTCAGCTTAGCAGTACTTGTTTGCTGTTGTTATTCATCTTCAATAAATCCCTATCTACACTTGTCAAGCCGTCCCCAGACAGAGTTATTTCAGTCGCCCAGTTTCGGATCAACGGTTTCCCTTCGATATTTCGAGCGATAACACAGGCTAAAATATTGCAAACAACTTAAACAACCCCCTCTGTGCTTTCTCTTTAAAATTTTTAGAGAACTGCACGTGCCAAACTTGCAAGGGCTATTCTTTTCAAAGAAGTCATCGCGCACTCAATATATGACACAACTGACGCATTAGTTTTTGCCTTACCAGCGGTGCGCACGATGTTCTTGATGATGTCGATGGAGACGGTCTGCTTGCTGAATACGCGTACACTTCTGCGCGCGTTCATTTGCTCGTAGAAGCGCTGGGATCGGGCCAGCATATCCGAGTCGGACAGCTTATCATGGTGATAAGGGATACGCGCAACGGACTCTTCGTCGTGATCATTATCAGCAGATTTGGAAATATCGTCCACCTCTAAATCTTCCGGCGGTCGTATCAGTTTTTCCACTGCCGATCGTTCTGATGCACCGCCTGAACGCCACGGTTGTGTAACGGCGAAGAAAACGATGACGATAATCGCTGTAAGAATAGACAGTTCTATCGCGCCCAGAGACGCGATCAGTTCCACAAAGACACCCATCATCCACCTCAGCACAGTTGACAGTGGCGCGGTGACCTCGCATGCGCTTGTTTTAAGGACATGCGTCTGGGACAGCAGTCAGCCAAACCGGTTCGGGACCGCATAGCATTCAATCAATTTCTTATCAGCGTTAACAGATTGGCCATTTACGAGCGTTTTTGATAATTGGCAGAACATCGACTTCTTCATGCTTCATTGTAACTCTATTCAGTCCTTAAGGTTCGCTTTGTTCGACTGTTCTTTGACGATTTTTAGGCCCCAAACTGGCACGTAAATCCGTCGTTCTCATTACATTTCGCAGGCGCATTCAAAATTTAGCATTTGTGGCACATCCCACGTCCAATTTTACGCTGTAGGCAAGTTCGACGGTACTTTCGTGTATCAAATTTCTTTTCGAGACCCAAACTGCTGCGGCCAAATCTTCGCGACACTACCGTCGGTGAACCTCATTCCGGTCACTTTGATAAGAGTGAATAATTAAGCCACTAAAATGATTGGAATCGAACAAACGCTACATCTCTGGAAAGCCTGAATAATGAGCTTTCTTTTGGTTGCAAAACTTATTAGTTTCATATTCTGTATCAAAAATTATGGTGGCCGATTCGAGTACACACAAATTTCGCACCAATTTTTTCCGCGGGGCGTAGTAATAAATTTTTATTCATTAGAATTTTTCAAAAAATCATTTTCAATTTAAGCTTGATATATCACTGAAATCTAATTTTCACCAGCTATCATTTGGTAGAATGAACGGTTTTTTTGGATGAATTTGGAATTTCTGAGAAGCTGTCAAAGAGCAAAGTGACGGGAATGAGGTTCACCTTTTCGCCGTTAAACGCCGCAGGTGCGCATCTTTTACTGCGTATATCTTCGCGCATATATGTCGGTTTGACGTGAAATTTTGTATATACATTCCTTAATTCTCTAGTAATCACTTCCTATCGCTAATTTTTTACCAGAAACTTTAATTTTTACGTAATCGTGAATATTCCCTAAAAGTGACCGAAATGAGGTGCACCAACGGTAGGGTAATCGCATCAGTTTTGACCTCTGATCGTGCGCTGTCACGAGAGCAAAGATTCAGACAAGAAAAAATTAATTTGAGTGACACAGTTGAAGCCTTTTTCAGTGCAGCTTTCTTGTTTCATTGTACGAGACCAGCTGATGCAGGCGTTGCGAAATCAAGACATAAACCGGCAGTGCTTCGTGTGGAACTGCAAACATGAGAAATAATACAAAAAATATATTCTCAAAATATATGATAATGGAGGTGTACGGTGTAATAATACGCAAAAAGATGCTCAACTCGTAAGGGAAATGAGGGAAAACACAAAGGTCAAGTCGTCGCGCTGTAAGAGAATGTACTTTCACAAAAAGTACTCCAATTAAATATAAATCGAGGTAATGTTGACGACTAAAAGGGTGAATATAAGTGAAATATTGTTTACTATGCTTAATTGTTCTCAACTAGACGTTTCGTCTTCGTCAAAAAAACATTTGTAACAGGCACGCGTGGGAGCAAAGCGCGGGGGAGGGACAGTCCAGTATTTATACTCGAAATCTCCTTGGATAGGGCTTTCACAATGACATTCGACGTCGCGATTGTCTGCGGTATTCTCATCTTTACTTGCGGCATATTGGCTTTCGTACTGAACGGTTTCATGATCGTCTTATTCATAGTCAGTGGTCTCGTTAGCTCGAAACATGGCAGCGCTACAATTTATCGGCTGATGCTCAATTTTCTAGTAAATGACATGTCACAGTTAGTGCCTACAATATACGTCGGACTGTGTGCGGCGCTTCAGGTACTGTACCATTTTAACAAAGTTATAATGTGATAAATTTAATGCTTCAGCAATCGTTGCTGCCCTTTGGTTTGGAACTCACTATTGGAATGTGGAATCTATGGATGTGGTATCAAATGCTGATGATGCTAATGACTATGGCAATCAATCGGTAATTTTGCGTGTCCGACGCTACGCTCAAAATTACCTACGGTTCAACTTTTAGCCTCGTCAGTGTCTGCTACTATCAAGCTTACGCTAAGATCTTTACGGTCCGAAAGGTGTACGGTCTTATCATGTTCAGCTGGATTTTTTCGGGAGCTTTGACTGCAGTTCCGCAGGTTTTATCGCCGTGCTGTGCTATGATTCCTTCTTTTCAAGTGTTCACATTTCTTTATTACAACCCGAACGGAGAAGAAAATATCTCGAAGAAATACAATCTCCCACTGAACGAAATTTGTATCGCAGTATTGATTTTCTCCTACGCGAAGGTAAGCGAAAATAATTTACATACAAATTATCACTTTCATTGATTACGGCTGACTAAATCCTCACCGCTGCTTCGAGTCAACCCTTCGAAAAAAGATGATATTTCAGATATTGATACGACTGCGCAAAAATGCGCAAGAAGTGGCCGCGTCATTGACGCTGACTGCACAACGTCAGCGCGCGCGACGAAATACTCGCTTTGCCATTCAGTTCGTTCTCATCTCTCTGTTCTTTATTCTCATGCATATCTTTTACACCATATTGCCAAAGTTCATTCCACCAGGCGTTTATTTGCCATACTCGATGATAGCATTTTGCATGGTGGCCAATTGCAGTGTCAATTCAATAATATATCTGTCGCTAAATCCGGAGATTAGAAGACTGGCTAAGGAAATGCTGTGTTGCCATCATGGGACGAGCGCCTCCGTGACCGAGACGACCGTGCGACGCTCGCAAGTTAGGAGAGATCAGCAGCATCGCTGAGATCTTCCATCTCTGCTTTAGGTGTGCAACACGTATGTGTCCGTGACGGTTTGTACTTCATACCGCCAACGGCATCGACCATCGTTAGCAGATTTCTTGAAAGTTCACACAATTCTCGCAATAGCCCCCATAATATGGCGTGATCAGAACTTTTAATAGTTCTAATATGTTCTTCAGATACCAGTACTGAAGCACAAATGATCAATGGCATAAAGTTCCCCTTTGCTATAATTTGATTTCAAAGTTCCTTTCGCACTACTATTCAGCTTAGCAGTACTTGTTTGCTGTTGTTATTCATCTTCAATAAACCTCTACCTGCATTTGTCAAGCCGGCCCCTGAGAGAGTTCTTTCATTCGTCCAATTTTGGATCAACGGTCTCCCTTCGATGTTTTGAGCGATATCGCAGGCTGAATCATTGCAAACAACTTAAACAAGCCCCTCTGTGCTTTTTATCTCGAATTTGAAAGAGAGCTGCAAGTGCCAGACTTGCAAGATTCATTCTTTACGATGACGTCATCGTGACTTCGCATGTGCACATTGACGCATTCGTTTTTGCCATATCGGCAGTGCGCACGATATTATTGATGATGTCGCTAGAGGCGGTCTGCTTGCTGAATACGCGCACGCTTCTGCAGTCATTCACTTCCTCCTAGAGGTGCTGTGATCGCGCCAATAACAGATAATGTCTTGACAACAAATAGAGCAAGTTTCTATTGTACTATTATTTTGCGCTTTAATTGCTCGCAGCAAGACTATTTGATAACCTCAAAGAAAGATTCGGAGCAGGCACGCGTGGGCGAAAAGCGCTAGGGAGACACAATCTAGCATATATATTCGAAATTTCCTTGAATATGGTCATCACAATGCCATTCGACGTCGCGAATGTCTGCGGTGTTTTCATCTTCTCTAGTGGTATTTTGGCTTTTGTTCTTAACAGCTTCATGATTGTCTTATTCACATCAAATGGTCTCGTGAGCTCAAAACACAGCAGTGCCACCATTTATCGACTGATGCTCAGTTTTCTAGTAAGCAACACGGCACAGCCGTTGCCTACGATATACATCGGACTTTGTGCGGCGCTGCAGGTACCGTACCATTTTAATGAGGTTATAAAGTAATACGTTTAATGCTTAAGCGATCGTTGCTGCCTGTTGGTTTGGAACTCGCTCTTGGAACATTGAATCAATGGATGTGGTATCAAATGCTGCTGATGCATTTTATTATGGCATTTAATCGGTAATTTTGCGTATCCAGAACTATTTTAAAAATTGTCGACGGTTAAACTTTTAGTCTCGTCGGTGTCTGCTACTTTCAAGCTTATGACAAGATCTTTACCACTCGAAAGGTGTATGGTTACATTTGGCTTAGTTGGATTTTTTCGGGAGTTTTCATTGGAATTCGACAGCACCTAATTTCCTGCTGTGCTATGATTCCTTCTTTTCAAGTGTTCACATTTCTTTATTACAACCCGAACGGAGAAGAAAATGTCTCGAAGAAATACAACCCCCCACTGAACGAAATTTGTATCGCAGTATTGATTTTATCCTACGCGAAGGTAAGCAGAAATAATTTACATACAAATGATCACGTTCATTGATTATGGTTGACCAAATTTGCACCACTGTTTCGAAAGAAAAATTTGAAAAAAGATGATATTTCAGATATTGATAAAACTGCGCAAAAATGCGCAGGAAGTGGCTTCGTCGTTGACGCAGACGGCACAGCGTCAGCGCGCGAGACAAAATACCCGTTTTGCCATTCAGTTCGTTCTCATCTCTCTGTTCTTTATTCTCATGCTTATCTTTTACGCCATATTGCCAAAGGTCATTATACCAGGCGTGTATGCGCCATACTCAATGATATCATTTTGCATGGTGGCCAACTGCAGTATCAATTCAATAGTATATCTGTCGCTAAATCCGGAGATTAGAGGCTTCGCGAAGCATATGTTGTGCTGCATTCATGGGACGAGCGGCTCCGGGACCGAGGGGACCGTACAACGCTCGCAGCTAAGGAGAGATCAGCAGCATCGCTGAAATTCTCAATCTCTGCTTTAGGCAAGCAACACTTATGTGCTAGCGATGGTTCGCACTCTGTGCCGCGAACGGCATCAACCTTCGTTAGCAGTTTTATAGAAAATTCTCAAAATTCCCACAATAATTTGCTCCCTAAACAACGCATGATTACGGCTTTTAAAAGTTCTAATAAGTTTTTCAGATACCAGCACATATGCACAATTGATCGGTGATATAGAGTTCTCCTTTGCTATTATTTGATCTCTGTGTATCTGTCGCACTGTTATTCCTCCTGGCAGTACTTATTTGCTGTTGTTATTCGTCTTCAATAAATTCCTATCTAGACTTGTCAAGCCATCCCCTGACAGTTATTTCATTCGCCCAGCTTTGGATCAACGGTCTCCCTTCGATGTTTTGAGCGATAACACAGGCTTAATCATTGCAAGCAACTTAAAAAAGTCCCTCTGCGCTTTATCTTTTGAATATTTTAAAGAGCTGCACGTGCCAAACTTGTAAGTGCTATTCTTTTCAAAGAATTCATCGCGCACTCAATATATGACGCAACTGACGCATTAGTTTTTGCCTTACCAGCGGTGCGCACGATGTTCTTGATGATGTCGCTAGAGGCGGTCTGATTGCTGAATACGCGCACGCTTCTGCAGTCATTCACTTCCTCGCAGAAATGCTGCGGTCGCGCCCACATATGTGAATCAGATAGCTGAGCATGGTGACAAGGGATACGCGAAACGATCTCTTCATTATGATCATCACCAGTAGATCTGGAAATATCGTCCACCTCCAAATCTTCTGGCGGTCGCATTAGTTTCTCCTCAGCCGATCGTTCTGATGCACCACCTGAACGCCACTTTTGTGTAACGGCGAAGAAAACGATGACGATAATCGCAGTAAGAAGAGACAATCCTGTCGCGTCCAGACGCGCGCTCAGTATCATAATATGTACATAATCAGAACATATAAGAGTAAGAACTTGCTCAAAGAAAGTACTTTTATCAAAAATTAATCTCAGTAATTCCGATGATCAAACGTGTGGGTGTAACAACAGTCATATTTTACGCTATAATTGCTCTCAGCTGGACTATTCATCATCATCAAAAAAAGATTTCTAGCAGGTGCCCCATGGGAGCAAAGCGCTATGGAGACACAATTCAGCATTTATATTCGAAATCTCCTTCAGAATGGGTATCACAATGACATTCGACGTCGCGAATGCCTGCGGTATACTCATTTTCACTTGTGGTATTGTGGGTTTTGTTCTTAACAGCTTCATGATTGTCTTATTCACATCAAATGGTCTCGTGAGCTCAAAACATAGCAATGCCACTATCTATCGACTGATGCTCAGTTTTCTAGTAAGCAACACAGCACAGCTGGTGCCTACGATATACGTCGGACTTTGTGCGGGGCTGCAGGTACAGTACCATTTTAATGAGTTTATAATGTAAGTAAGTTTCCTAGCGTTATTCCGGGAGGGTGACAATTCACCGCGCCGGGCAGTTGACCGCTATGGCATTTGACCGCAGGGGCATTTGACCGCGGGGCATTTGGCCGCTGTGGCAATTGACCGCGGGGCATTTCACCGCATGGGCATTTCACCGCCGAGACATTAGACCGCCAGTCATTTGAACACTCAAGTTTTTTATTAATTAGTGGTGAAAAAATTGGTTGAATAAGGTTAAATCTGAAACAAAAAACAAAAAAAAGTATTTGCTCACTCCAATGCACAAATTTAACCTTATTCAACCAATGTTTTCACCACTAATTAATAAAAAATTTGAGTGTTCAAATGACTGGCGGTCTAATGTCTCGGCGGTGAAATGCCCATGCGGTGAAATGGCCCGCGGTGAAATGCCTCCGCAGTCAAATGCCCCGCGGTCAAATGCCCCTGCGGTCAAATGCCATAGCGGTCAACTGCCCGGCGCGGTCAATAAGCCCCGTCCCCGCAAAATTACTCACTGATCGCCAGCAGGGCGGAAGAAGAATTCGCCGGTCGGCGTGTAGATCATTGGCAACGGCAAGTTGACAGAGCTCTCCGGTTCGGCTTGTCCACAAAGCTCGAGGTTAGTGTCGATGAGCGAATGGACTTCAATGGGCATAGACAAGTGGTTGATGACCTGAAAGGGGTGATGAATGAAGGGGGGAGGGGCATAAGGGAGAGACAAGGGATCGTACCCGGACAATCGATCGCAATGTCACCAATTTCCGGCCGTACTCCGACTCCACATGCGACACGAGCTGCCACTGCTCGCCGGCCGACGACTGCACCGGCAGCGCGAAAACGCGCGTCTCCGCTCGCGACACGTTCACTTCCCGCACTGCGTTCATGCTCGAAAGGCGCAGGTTTAGTTTCGCATCCGGTATGTTTTGCAACTTCAGAAAGGCCGCGTCCAGTTCATCTTCGGCCATATGCGAATGCGACGCAGTCGAGAATTCGACAGCGACTGGCTCTCCGAATTTCGCCTCGGCTCCGTCCTTTGTCGACGCTCCGTCCACCTCAAAGCGAAGGTAAAGTTATGAAATCAGAACGAAAAGAAAGGCGAAAAAGAACCTTGAGAGAATCGGAACCGAACACGCTCATGACGATACCAGTCTCGTTCAGGACGAGATAAGGCGACTTGCCGGGCAGCGCTTTCGTCATCGGCGGTGACTTCTGCTGCGCCGCTTTTTGGAACAACTACAAAATAAAGCAAAGAAACTGACGGAGAGAGCGACGAACATACATCGCCGAGTTTAGTGAGCAAGTCGAAGCAGCTCTTCGTCAGCGTCAGGTGCAGCATGTCTGTCGCCACCAGCGACACTGTCATCTTCGGCGGAATTTTGAATCCATCAATCTTCTCGTCTTCGCTGTGCGTTTGCAGCTAAAAGCAAAATGTGTCCAGAAAACCGCGGAAATGAGCGCATCAAAGCATTCTTAGTCTCTCTGTTAGGGCTGTAACAGAGACGGAGAATCTCCTTTCACCTAATCAAAATTCTCATCTGTGGCGTTCGTTTGTTAGCATATGTAACACCTGCCGTTCGTATGTTAGCATATAAGAACTAGACACAACATCGCCGAGATGGATGGAGATATAACATCCGTTCCCTAGGCTTAGGGTTGTGTAATAGCGGTTGCATGCGCTTTAGCACTTGCTGTTTGATTGCCCTGTAAATAAAGTTGAAACGAAAATCCTGCGAAAACATCAGAACGTATTAGGAAGGATTAATTTCTGGCTAAATTTGAGACCAGTTTACGCACGTGTTTGATACTTTTTATGATGCCGTTAGAGAGACCACCGTTTGGGGATTCCTGCTATGGTAACTACAGATTTTGAAATGTGAAAAACTTTTTGCCGAAAAATTTGAAATATTGAAAAGTTCACAAACTGTACCTCTTCTTTCTTGTATAGTTTATTTATTTCTGTATAAAATTTCGTAAAAGTGCATGTTTTCAGTCTCCTCTCATTGCACTCTTTCCAACGGAACATAGACACACTGATTTTGGCTTTGTGTTTGAAATCAAGCAACCAAACTTAAACTTCCCGCCATATCTTAATGTAGAAATACTTACGAAAGTTTCTGACGCTATGTTCGAAAATCTCGACCTGAACAACACCGAAATGCAAACTTTCACCGAAACTGAAAAAAATTTTAAACTGCCAATAGAAGCTTGATTCTCAAAGAGAAAGTTTATATAAAGCGCATTATCTCGCACGCTTTTCACTATTTGACAGGAAAAATGTTCCTTTCGATGAATTTATACAAAAACAGGTTAAAAGGAGATATGTAATGTTTATTCGACAAACTTCAACCACCATCATTTGTTTATAAGAACAACATTGTAAGATAGGGCATGCTGGCAAACAACTTTCAGGGATATTTAAGACTATCCTATGATGACCTGTACAGGGTATCACAAAATAATATGCACCCCCTCTAGAGGGTACTTCTAAGCATATTGCGCGCGCGCTTTATACACCATTCGAAAGAGCGTAAAATTCTGTATTTGTACTTATATTCTAAGGAATTTAGGTATAGTACGAAAGGTGGGAGATATGAATGAAAATACAAGGTGGACCAAAAATAAGGAAACACGTTTGATGACAAATAACTTTGGTAAAATGCAAATAAATCTATTGCGGTTTGTTGCATCTTGTAGAGCTCTATTTAACTTAGAGTTTGCTATTTTAATCTTTAAAATTGATCCATCTTTCGTTATTTTATGCCCCTTTGAAAAAATATGAGATTTTTAAAAAACACTGACACTGATGGAAAAAACCGTCTACATGAACTCATTTTTGCTTTCAGTTTGAATTTCTCAATAGCAAGCTGAGATATTTTAATGAAACTTTACATACATGAAGAAGAAAGGCTGGGCTACGGAATGAGCAGTTGCTCATGAAATTCTGATCATTTAATGCTGAGATAATCGATCACAAAGCGGTTGATGTAAAACACGCCGACAGCGTTATCTTTCTAACTAATTATCTCAGCGTGGGATGATCAGGATTTCATGAGGTACTGCTCATTTTATAGCCAAGCCTTTCTTCTACATATGTGTAAAGTTTCATTAGAATCTACTGGCCATCTATGGAGAAAGTTTAGCTGAAAGCAGATGAGTACATTTGGACGGTCGCTGAAAAATGCACTGTTAGGAAGTTTAAATTATTTTATTTATATCGCCCGCCTTTGGTATTGTATCTAAATTCCTGAGAACATAGGTACGAATACAGAGTTTTACGCTCTTTCGAAAGGTGTATAAAGCGCGCGCGCACGATGCTTAGAAGTACCCTCTAGAGGGGGTGCACATTATTTTGTGACACCCTGTAATAATCGCCGTTGTTATTGTAGACAGGCTTCAGAGAATTTCTGAACCCATTCGTCATATTCTTCCTTATCAGCTTCTGAGAGGTTGCGAAGCTTCTCGTTGAGGACTTTATTAACTGCTTCAAGATTCGTAATCATTTGCTTTCTCAGCGGCTTTGAGTAATCCCAAACTGCAATTTTCCAAAGAGTCGTTTTCTGAGCTTTTGTAAAGTTTTTATAGATTGCGATAAAGGTCTTCGGGGGGGTATTGAGACTTATCCATGCCTAAAAGTTCGAGAGAAATTAATGCATTAAATAATCATGAAGCAAAATTACTGAAAAAGATGTAACATGCAACAGTTCATATTGCGAAACTTCGGCTGAATATTTTTCCAGGATTATGGTAGTTTTTGTGATATAAATGCATTCACTTTGCATTTTTTCAGAAAATGCGCTGTTATGAAACAATTACTTTCACATTCTTATGCAATATCCTTCCAAGTTCAACATTTAAATAGTGACAATGAAGGAGAGTTACTTTTATTATTCGTGATATTCTATTGAAGGCGCCGACGTATAATAAGCAAAATAGTTCATAAAACTGCTACATAGTACTTATATACATACTCATATTTCTGTCAAATATACCTACATCGAAATGAAAGAAAGACTACAGGTATCTTTTAATACAGTGAAACCCGGATAAGTGCACATCGACCCGGCAAGAAAATGTTGTGCATTTATCCGGGTTGTGCAGTTATCCGGGTTTGGCCTAAGTTCATAGTTCCTGACTCGATTTTTGCTCAAATCCTTGAAATAAGCTTATTTGATTAGTTATATAGCATTTCCACTTAATAAAGACATCTTCCAAAGCAAAGAGAACATTTTCCGCATCAAAAAAGACCTTTTTCGTATAAATGTGACTTGAAAAGTGACCTTATTGACATGAAAAGCGTCCTTGTTAAAGTGGAATTGGGATAAAAAAAATTTCTTGCCATTATACACAGCTTCGAGATAAACAAGGATAAGAGGCGTTTTGATTAACACAAGCACTGTTTTGATGCACTCTACATCATATGCGCACATTTTTGAGTGACATTTAGGTGGGGTCACGCCCTTGTGCACTTATACGGGTACAATTGCATACAAAAGTTGCACATGGGGCTTGCAAAACATGTGCACTTATCCGGGTTTCACTGTATGCTTTTCTTGCATTAAATTTCACTCTTTTAGCAATGGATACTGAAATAAGATTTCTTAATCAACAAAGAAAAATGTAAAAATTTTTGATTTCAGATGGGAAATGGCAGTCACTCGAACACTAGAGAAAGAGAAAGAGAGAGAGCTGCCCTGTTAAGGAAATGAAACCTTCGCTGGAGTAAATTAAAAAATATAAAAACACTTATTCCTTCTGTTCTCTCATACATGTCAGTGTCAGCGAAATGTACAATGCTGCAAAATTTACCTGCACATTTGTCCATTCAGAAGCAATGCAACCATTAGTTGTTAGATTCTTCAGTATGGTGGTTATTTTTGGCATATTGTAAAGTGCCATTTTGCCTTTGATTTGCGTAAAACTCATTTTCTGCTCAGGCTTTTTAAGACAATCGTCAATTTCGCGTTTCGTAACGATGCAGTCAAAAGTGGCTTCCAGCGCCTCAGAAGCACAGGCCATCATCACCAGCGGGACAGCAACAAAATGAAGAAGCATTTTCTTCTTAATTAACGTTCGCTTAAGTGCTGCAATTCAATTAAGGATATAAATTATGCGCAGTTCGAAATACATAAAACTTCACATATTTATATGCCAACTTGGGCTCGATTTAGTCAGTTTTGATGCTGCGAGACAATTTAGAACCTGGAATGATATGGAATCATGCATGATTTAACTCAAGTTTACATGACATTAGATTCAAGACTCTCTACAGTTGAAGTATGAGAACCAGTGAGCCGAGCTCAGGGGCCTATTTCACAAAATTGCTGATTGATGAGAATTGATGAGAAAAGGAATCTCGATTCTGCGTATTCGTCATCGTATTATCATATGGAAAGTTAATACTCAAGCGAAGCCGAAACTCGGTTTTTCACTGTCCAACACTATATAGTTTTATGAAAGAGGCCGTTAGATCGCAGCGACTCAAGGAAAGCTGATAGGATTTCAGAATGTTACAATATCTTATTAGAGATGGATGCCGATGTAAGACTGGGAAGCAGCAGCGTTTACAACTCTTCGTTAGGGAGCCTCAAATTCAGATCTTCATTCTACGCGATGCACAATGGACAGTGGGTACTCTTGGGGAAGTACACTATGAATTCGACCGCTATGATATGGTAGCAGCAGCAACTAGGCAGAGCTCGCGACCGAACTAAGTGATAAATATCCCGGCGATGAAGATTTTTAAATTGTGTGATGGACCTGTTTAGTGCCATTAGAGATTTTGAGTGAGCGCTAAAACCTATTGTAGGTTTGCTCGTTATACACTGATCATTTGCGCGATTGGCCACGCATAGCGATTTGCAGTGGCAGTAGCGCATTTGCGTCATTAGGGAGCATTTGGGCTGCATTTATGGGGAGTTATATCAATTAGTGTCTGTGTTATTGTTGCTGGTGCTCATCTCTGTCATGTTTCAAATGACATTCTTTATTGCGCAGCTGATCACCGATTTATGACGCAGATCTCTTATCGGAATGCTGTACTATATATGACCCAAGCAGAGACTGTTTAAGCAATTTCGATATTGTTGAGCTGGACGAAGTTTGTTGTGAAGGCGAATTAGATGGACGAATATTCAAACTCAGTTTATTCAGCAAGAGACGATTAGAGAGTAAACTTTCTCCTACATACCGTAATTATTCTAATAGTGCGACATGTCGTACTATTTTTCGATCCCTCTCTACCCTGTCGTATTATTGGAGACTGTCGTACTATTAGAGAGTGTCGTACTATATTTCGATTACTTCATCTCCACAGGTCGATGGCTCGGTATCGCGATCCGTTCGCATGTCTATCAGCCTTCACATATTCGATAGTGACCCTGCGTTTGCGTATTTTATGTCTCGCTAGGCTCCCCCTTTGACAAGGTCCATGCTTATCTTGGATCATAGAAGACGGACAATCTCTTTCGCTCTTTTTGTACCCCTGAGCCCTCCTGGTTTGGCTGCCCTAGCTCCTGAATAGAAATGACCATTCAACTATGCAAATCTCGATCACCTTCTTTATCGTCTAATCAATAATGAGCACATTATCTGTTATGTACTACAGTCAAAAGCGGATAAGTGGAAACCGCTTAAGGG